>JALBWW010000082.1:0-50000 GCA_023212625.1 Styphnolobium japonicum
AGAGATGTAAGCCCGTTTGTTCCTTCTCGGTTTATCATGGAATATAAGAACTTCTAGGCCAAGTAGTTGATGTTTTCATGAAACACATGAGTTAGATGTTGTTTGGAAGAGTCAATAGATGTTTGTGAAGCTCCCACGGTGTTTGAAGACAGAAGAAATCTTGGTTTAAGAGTTGTAAGCCCATTTGTTCCTTCTCGGTTTATCATTGAATATAAGAACTTCTATGACAAATAGTTGATGTTTTCAAGAAACACATGAGTTAGATGGTGTTTAGGAGAGTCAATAGATGTTTGTGAAGCATCCACGGTGTTTGAAGACTGAAGAAATCTTGGTTTAAGAGTTGTAAGCCCATTTGTTCCTTCTCGGTTTATCATTGAATATAAGAGCTTCAAGAACAAGTAGATGATGTTTTCAAGAAACACATGAGTTAAATGGTGTTTGAGAGAGTCAATAGATGTTTGTCAAGCACCCACGATGTTTGAAGGCTTAAGAAATCTTGCTTTAAGAGATGTAAGCCCGTTTGTTCCTTCTCGGTTTATCATGGAATATAAGAACTTCTAGGCCAAGTAGTTGATGTTTTCATGAAACACATGAGTTAGATGGTATTTGGTAGAGTCAATAGATGTTTGTCAAGCATCCACTTTGTTTGAAGACTGAAGAAATCTTGGTTTAAGAGTTGTAAGCCCATTTGTTCCATCTCGGTTTATCATGGAATATAAGAACTTCTAGGACAAGTAGTTGATGTTTTAATGAAACACATGAGTTAGATGTTGTTTGGAAGAGTCAATAGATGTTTGTGAAGCTCCCACGGTGTTTGAAGACAGAAGAAATCTTGGTTTAAGAGTTGTAAGCCCATTTGTTCCTTCTCGGTTTATCATTGAATATAAGAACTTCTATGACAAATAGTTGATGTTTTCAAGAAACACATGAGTTAGATGGTGTTTAGGAGAGTCAATAGATGTTTGTGAAGCATCCACGGTGTTTGAAGACTGAAGAAATCTTGGTTTAAGAGTTGTAAGCCCATTTGTTCCTTCTCGGTTTATCATTGAATATAAGAGCTTCAAGAACAAGTAGATGATGTTTTCAAGAAACACATGAGTTAAATGGTGTTTGAGAGAGTCAATAGATGTTTGTCAAGCACCCACGATGTTTGAAGGCTTAAGAAATCTTGCTTTAAGAGATGTAAGCCCGTTTGTTCCTTCTCGGTTTATCATGGAATATAAGAACTTCTAGGCCAAGTAGTTGATGTTTTCATGAAACACATGAGTTAGATGGTATTTGGTAGAGTCAATAGATGTTTGTCAAGCATCCACTTTGTTTGAAGACTGAAGAAATCTTGGTTTAAGAGTTGTAAGCCCATTTGTTCCATCTCGGTTTATCATGGAATATAAGAACTTCTAGGACAAGTAGTTGATGTTTTCATGAAACACATGAGTTAGATGTTGTTTGGAAGAGTCAATAGATGTTTGTGAAGCTCCCACGGTGTTTGAAGACAGAAGAAATCTTGGTTTAAGAGTTGTAAGCCCATTTGTTCCTTCTCGGTTTATCATTGAATATAAGAACTTCTATGACAAATAGTTGATGTTTTCAAGAAACACATGAGTTAGATGGTGTTTAGGAGAGTCAATAGATGTTTGTGAAGCATCCACGGTGTTTGAAGACTGAAGAAATCTTGGTTTAAGAGTTGTAAGCCCATTTGTTCCTTCTCGGTTTATCATTGAATATAAGAGCTTCAAGAACAAGTAGATGATGTTTTCAAGAAACACATGAGTTAACTGGTGTTTGAGAGAGTCAATAGATGTTTGTCAAGCACCCACGATGTTTGAAGGCTTAAGAAATCTTGCTTTAAGAGATGTAAGCCCGTTTGTTCCTTCTCGGTTTATCATGGAATATAAGAACTTCTAGGCCAAGTAGTTGATGTTTTCATGAAACACATGAGTTAGATGGTATTTGGTAGAGTCAATAGATGTTTGTCAAGCATCCACTTTGTTTGAAGACTGAAGAAATCTTGGTTTAAGAGTTGTAAGCCCATTTGTTCCTTCTCGGTTTATCATGGAATATAAGAACTTCTATGACAAGTAGTTGATGTTTTCATGAAACACATGAGTTAGATGTTGTTTGGAAGTGTCAATAGATGTTTGTGAAGCTCCCACGGTGTTTGAAGACGTAAGAAATCTTGGTTTAAGAGTTGTAAGCCCATTTGTTCCTTCTCGGTTTATCTTGGTATAAAAGAACTTCTATGCCAAGTAGGTGATGTTTTCATGAAACACATGAGTTAGATGGTGTTTGGAAGAGTCAATAGATGTTTGTCAAGTACCGACGGTGTTTGAAGACTGAAGAAATCTTCGTTTAAGAGTTGAAAGGCCATTTGTTCCTTCTCGGTTTATCATGGAATATAAGATCTTCTAGGACAAGTAGTTGATGTTTTCATGAAACACATGAGTTAGATGGTATTTGGTAGCGTCAATAGATGTTTGTCAAGCATCCACTTTGTTTGAAGACTGAAGAAATCATGGTTTAAGAGTTGTAAGCCCATTTGTTCCTTCTCGGTTTATCATGGAATATAAGAACTTCTAGGACAAGTAGTTGATGTTTTCATGAAACACATGAGTTAGATGTTGTTTGGAAGTGTCATTAGATGTTTGTGATGCTCCCACGGTGTTTGAAGACAGAAGAAATCTTGGTTTAAGAGTTGTAAGCCCATTTGTTCCTTCACGGTTTATCATTGAATATAAGAACTTCTAGGACAAGTAGTTGATGTTTTCATCAAACACATCAGTTAGATGGCGTTTGGAAGAGTGAATAGATGTTTGTGAAGCTCCCACGGTGTTTGAAGACAGAAGAAATCTTGGTTTAAGAGTTGTAAGCCCATTTGTTCCATCTCGGTTTATCATGGATTATAAGAACTTCTAGGACAAGTAGTTGATGTTTTCCTGAAACACATGAGTTAGATGTTGTTTGGAAGAGTCAATAGATGTTTGTGAAGCTCCCACGGTGTTTGAAGACAGAAGAAATCTTGGTTTAAGAGTTGTAAGCCCATTTGTTCCTTCTCGGTTTATCATTGAATATAAGAACTTCTATGACAAATAGTTGATGTTTTCAAGAAACACATGAGTTAGATGGTGTTTAGGAGAGTCAATAGATGTTTGTGAAGCATCCACGGTGTTTGAAGACAGAAGAAATCTTGGTTTAGGAGTTGTAAGCCCATTTGTTCCTTCTCGGTTTATCATGGAATATAAGAACTTCTAGGCCAAGTAGTTGATGTTTTCATGAAACACATGAGTTAGATGGTGTTTGGAATTGTCAATAGATGTTTGTCAAGCACCCCCAGTATTTGAAGACTCAAGTTTTCATGATTTAAGAGTTATAAGCTCGTTTGTTCCTTCTCGGTTTATCTGGGAATATAAGAACTTCTAAGCCAAGTAGTTGATGTTTTCATGAAACACATGAGTTAGATGTTGTTTGGTAGTGTCAATAGATGTTTGTGAAGCTCCCACGGTGCTTGAAGACAGAAGAAATCTTGGTTTAAGAGTTGTAAGCCCATTTGTTCCTTCTCGGTTTATCTTGGTATAAAAGAACTTATATGCCAAGTAGGTGATGTTTTCATGAAACACATGAGTTAGATGGTGTTTGTAAGAGTCAATAGATGTTTGTCAAGTACCGACGGTGTTTGAAGACTGAAGAAATCTTCGTTTAAGAGTTGAAAGGCCATTTGTTCCTTCTCGGTTTATCATGGAATATAAGATCTTCTAGGACAAGTAGTTGATGTTTTCATGAAACACATGAGTTAGATGGTATTTGGTAGCGTCAATAGATGTTTGTCAAGCATCCACTTTGTTTGAAGACTGAAGAAATCATGGTTTAAGAGTTGTAAGCCCATTTGTTCCTTCTCGGTTTATCATGGAATATAAGAACTTCTAGGACAAGTAGTTGATGTTTTCATGAAACACATGAGTTAGATGTTGTTTGGAAGTGTCATTAGATGTTTGTGATGCTCCCACGGTGTTTGAAGACAGAAGAAATCTTGGTTTAAGAGTTGTAAGCCCATTTGTTCCTTCACGGTTTATCATTGAATATAAGAACTTCTAGGACAAGTAGTTGATGTTTTCATCAAACACATCAGTTAGATGGCGTTTGGAAGAGTGAATAGATGTTTGTGAAGCTCCCACGGTGTTTGAAGACAGAAGAAATCTTGGTTTAAGAGTTGTAAGCCCATTTGTTCCATCTCGGTTTATCATGGATTATAAGAACTTCTAGGACAAGTAGTTGATGTTTTCATGAAACACATGAGTTAGATGTTGTTTGGAAGAGTCAATAGATGTTTGTGAAGCTCCCACGGTGTTTGAAGACAGAAGAAATCTTGGTTTTAGAGTTGTAAGCCCATTTGTTCCTTCTCGGTTAATCTTGGTATAAAAGAACTTCTATGCCAAGTAGGTGATGTTTTCATGAAACACATGAGTTAGATGGTGTTTGGAAGAGTCAATAGATGTTTGTCAAGCACCGACGGTGTTTGAAGACTGAAGAAATCTTCGTTTAAGAGTTGAAAGCCCATTTGATCCTTCTCGGTTTATCATGGAATATAAGAACTTCTAGGACAAGTAGTTGATGATTTCATGAAACACATGAGTTAGATGGTATTTGGTAGAGTCAATAGATGTTTGTCAAGCATCCACTTTGTTTGAAGACTGAAGAAATCTTGGTTTAAGAGTTGTAAGCCCATTTGTTCCTTCTCGGTTTATCATGGAATATAAGAACTTCTATGACAAGTAGTTGATGTTTTCATGAAACACATGAGTTAGATGTTGTTTGGAAGTGTCAATAGATGTTTGTGAAGCTCCCACGGTGTTTGAAGACAGAAGAAATCTTGGTTTAAGAGTTGTAAGCCCATTTGTTCCTTCACGGTTTATCATTGAATATAAGAACTTCTAGGACAAATAGTTGATGTTTTCAAGAAACACATGAGTTAGATGGTGTTTAGGAGAGTCAATAGATGTTTGTGAAGCATCCACGGTGTTTGAAGACTGAAGAAATCTTGGTTTAAGAGTTGTAAGCCCATTCGTTCCTTCTCGGTTTATCATTGAATATAAGAGCTTCAAGAACAAGTAGATGATGTTTTCAAGAAACACATGAGTTAAATGGTGTTTGAGAGAGTCAATAGATGTTTGTCAAGCACCCACGATGTTTGAAGGCTTAAGAAATCTTGCTTTAAGAGATGTAAGCCCGTTTGTTCCTTCTCGGTTTATCATGGAATATAAGAACTTCTAGGCCAAGTAGTTGATGTTTTCATGAAACACATGAGTTAGATGGTCTTTGGTAGAGTCAATAGATGTTTGTCAAGCATCCACTTTGTTTGAAGACTGAAGAAATCTTGGTTTAAGAGTTGTAAGCCCATTTGTTCCTTCTCGGTTTATCATGGAATATAAGAACTTCTATGACAAGTAGTTGATGTTTTCATGAAACACATGAGTTAGATGTTGTTTGGAAGTGTCAATAGATGTTTGTGAAGCTCCCACGGTGTTTGAAGACAGAAGAAATCTTGGTTTAAGAGTTGTAAGCCCATTTGTTCCTTCTCGGTTTATCTTGGTATAAAAGAACTTCTATGCCAAGTAGGTGATGTTTTCATGAAACACATGAGTTAGATGGTGTTTGGAAGAGTCAATAGATGTTTGTCAAGTACCGACGGTGTTTGAAGACTGAAGAAATCTTCGTTTAAGAGTTGAAAGGCCATTTGTTCCTTCTCGGTTTATCATGGAATATAAGATCTTCTAGGACAAGTAGTTGATGTTTTCATGAAACACATGAGTTAGATGGTATTTGGTAGAGTCAATAGATGTTTGTCAAGCATCCACTTTGTTTGAAGACTGAAGAAATCATGGTTTAAGAGTTGTAAGCCCATTTGTTCCTTCTCGGTTTATCATGGAATATAAGAACTTCTAGGACAAGTAGTTGATGTTTTCATGAAACACATGAGTTAGATGTTGTTTGGAAGTGTCATTAGATGTTTGTGATGCTCCCACGGTGTTTGAAGACAGAAGAAATCTTGGTTTAAGAGTTGTAAGCCCATTTGTTCCTTCACGGTTTATCATTGAATATAAGAACTTCTAGGACAAGTAGTTGATGTTTTCATCAAACACATCAGTTAGATGGCGTTTGGAAGAGTGAATAGATGTTTGTGAAGCTCCCACGGTGTTTGAAGACAGAAGAAATCTTGGTTTAAGAGTTGTAAGCCCATTTGTTCCATCTCGGTTTATCATGGATTATAAGAACTTCTAGGACAAGTAGTTGATGTTTTCATGAAACACATGAGTTAGATGTTGTTTGGAAGAGTCAATATATGTTTGTGAAGCTCCCACGGTGTTTGAAGACAGAAGAAATCTTGGTTTAAGAGTTGTAAGCCCATTTGTTCCTTCTCGGTTTATCATTGAATATAAGAACTTCTATGACAAATAGTTGATGTTTTCAAGAAACACATGAGTTAGATGGTGTTTAGGAGAGTCAATAGATGTTTGTGAAGCATCCACGGTGTTTGAAGACTGAAGAAATCTTGGTTTAAGAGTTGTAAGCCCATTTGTTCCTTCTCGGTTTATCATTGAATATAAGAGCTTCAAGAACAAGTAGATGATGTTTTCAAGAAACACATGAGTTAAGTGGTGTTTGAGAGAGTCAATAGATGTTTGTCAAGCACCCACGATGTTTGAAGGCTTAAGAAATCTTGCTTTAAGAGATGTAAGCCCGTTTGTTCCTTCTCGGTTTATCATGGAATATAAGAACTTCTAGGCCAAGTAGTTGATGTTTTCATGAAACACATGAGTTAGATGGTATTTGGTAGAGTCAATAGATGTTTGTCAAGCATCCACTTTGTTTGAAGACTGAAGAAATCTTGGTTTAAGAGTTGTAAGCCCATTTGTTCCTTCTCGGTTTATCATGGAATATAAGAACTTCTATGACAAGTAGTTGATGTTTTCATGAAACACATGAGTTAGATGTTGTTTGGAAGTGTCAATAGATGTTTGTGAAGCTCCCACGGTGTTTGAAGACAGAAGAAATCTTGGTTTAAGAGTTGTAAGCCCATTTGTTCCTTCACGGTTTATCATTGAATATAAGAACTTCTAGGACAAGTAGTTGATGTTTTCATCAAACACATGAGTTAGATGGCGTTTGGAAGAGTGAATAGATCTTTGTGAAGCTCCCACAGTGTTTGAAGACAGAAGAAATCTTGGTTTAAGAGTTGTAAGCCCATTTGTTCCTTCTCGGTTTATCATGGAATATAAGAACTTCTAGGACAAGTAGTTGATGTTTTCATGAAACACATGAGTTAGATGTTGTTTGGAAGAGTCAATAGATGTTTGTGAAGCTCCCACGGTGTTTGAAGACAGAAGAAATCTTGGTTTAAGAGTTGTAAGCCCGTTTGTTCCTTCTCGGTTTATCATGGAATATAAGAACTTCTAGGCCAAGTAGTTGATGTTTTCATGAAACACATGAGTTAGATGGTGTTTGGAAGTGTCAATAGATGTTTGTGAAGCTCCCACGGTGTTTCAAGACCGAAGAAATCTTGGTTTAAGAGTTGTAAGCCCGTTTGTTCCTTCTCGGTTTATCATGGATTATAAGAACTTCTAGGCCAAGTAGTTGATGTTTTCATGAAACACATGAGTTAGATGGTGCTTGGAAGTGTCAATAGATGTTTGTCAAGCACCCCCAGTATTTGAAGACTCAAGTTTTCATGATTTAAGAGTTATAAGCTCGTTTGTTCCTTCTCGGTTTATCCTGGAATATAAGAACTTCTAGGCCAAGTAATTGATGTTTTCATGAAACACATGAGTTAGATGGTGTTTGGAAGAGTCAATAAAAGTTTGTCAAGCACCGACGGTGTTTGAAGACTGAAGAAATCTTCGTTTAAGAGTTGAAAGCCCATTTGATCCTTCTCGGTTTATCATGGAATATAAGAACTTCTAGGACAAGTAGTTGATGTTTTCATGAAACACATGAGTTAGATGGTATTTGGTAGAGTCAATAGATGTTTGTCAAGCATCCACTTTGTTTGAAGACTGAAGAAATCTTGGTTTAAGAGTTGTAAGCCCATTTGTTCCTTCTCGGTTTATCATGGAATATAAGAACTTCTATGACAAGTAGTTGATGTTTTCATGAAACACATGAGTTAGATGTTGTTTGGAAGTGTCAATAGATGTTTGTGAAGCTCCCACGGTGTTTGAAGACAGAAGAAATCTTGGTTTAAGAGTTGTAAGCCCATTTGTTCCTTCACGGTTTATCATTGAATATAAGAACTTCTAGGACAAGTAGTTGATGTTTTCATCAAACACATGAGTTAGATGGCGTTTGGAAGAGTGAATAGATCTTTGTGAAGCTCCCACAGTGTTTGAAGACAGAAGAAATCTTGGTTTAAGAGTTGTAAGCCCATTTGTTCCTTCTCGGTTTATCATGGAATATAAGAACTTCTAGGACAAGTAGTTGATGTTTTCATGAAACACATGAGTTAGATGTTGTTTGGAAGAGTCAATAGATGTTTGTGAAGCTCCCACGGTGTTTGAAGACAGAAGAAATCTTGGTTTAAGAGTTGTAAGCCCGTTTGTTCCTTCTCGGTTTATCATGGAATATAAGAACTTCTAGGCCAAGTAGTTGATGTTTTCATGAAACACATGAGTTAGATGGTGTTTGGAAGTGTCAATAGATGTTTGTCAAGCACCCCCAGTATTTGAAGACTCAAGTTTTCATGATTTAAGAGTTATAAGCTCGTTTGTTCCTTCTCGGTTTATCCTGGAATATAAGAACTTCTAGGCCAAGTAGTTGATGTTTTCATGAAACACATGAGTTAGATGGTGTTTGGAAGAGTCAATAGATGTTTGTCAAGCACCCACGGTATTTGAAGACTCAAGTTTTCAAGATTGAAGAGTTATAAGCCCGTTTGTTCCTCCTCTGATTATCATGGAATATAAGAACTTCTAGGCCAAGTAGTTGATGTTTTCATGAAACACATGAGTTAGATGGTGTTTGGGAGAGTCAACAGATGTTTGTCATGCATCCACGGTGTTTGAAGACTGAAGAAATCTTGGTTTAAGAGTTGTAAGCCCATTTGTTCCTTCTCGGTTTATCATTGAATATAAGAACTTCTAGGACAAGTAGTTGATGTTTTCATCAAACACATGAGTTAGATGGCGTTTGGAAGAGTGAATAGATCTTTGTGAAGCTCCCACAGTGTTTGAAGACAGAAGAAATCTTGGTTTAAGAGTTGTAAGCCCATTTGTTCCTTCTCGGTTTATCATGGAATATAAGAACTTCTAGGACAAGTAGTTGATGTTTTCATGAAACACATGAGTTAGATGTTGTTTGGAAGAGTCAATAGATGTTTGTGAAGCTCCCACGGTGTTTGAAGACAGAAGAAATCTTGGTTTAAGAGTTGTAAGCCCGTTTGTTCCTTCTCGGTTTATCATGGATTATAAGAACTTCTAGGCCAAGTAGTTGATGTTTTCATGAAACACATGAGTTAGATGGTGTTTGGAAGTGTCAATAGATGTTTGTCAAGCACCCCCAGTATTTGAAGACTCAAGTTTTCGTGATTTAAGAGTTATAAGCTCGTTTGTTCCTTTTCGGTTTATCCTGGAATATAAGAACTTCTAGGCCAAGTAGTTGATGTTTTCATGAAACACATGAGTTAGATGGTGTTTGGAAGAGTCAATAAAAGTTTGTCAAGCACCGACGGTGTTTGAAGACTGAAGAAATCTTCGTTTAAGAGTTGAAAGCCCATTTGATCCTTCTCGGTTTATCATGGAATATAAGAACTTCTAGGACAAGTAGTTGATGTTTTCATGAAACACATGAGTTAGATGGTGTTTGGAAGTGTCAATAGATGTTTGTCAAGCACCCCCAGTATTTGAAGACTCAAGTTTTCGTGATTTAAGAGTTATAAGCTCGTTTGTTCCTTCTCGGTTTATCCTGGAATATAAGAAGTTCTAGGCCAAGTAGTTGATGTTTTCATGAAAAACATGAGTTAGATGGTGTTTGGAAGAGATAATAGATGTTAGTCAAGCACCCACGGTATTTGAAGACTCAAGTTTTCAAGATTGAAGAGTTATAAGCCCGTTTGTTCCTCCTCTGATTATCATGGAATATAAGAACTTCTAGGCCAAGTAGTTGATGTTTTCATGAAACACATGAGTTAGATGGTGTTTGGGAGAGTCAACAGATGTTTGTCATGCATCCACGATGTTTGAAGACTGAAGAAATCTTGGTTTAAGAGTTGTAAGCCCATTTGTTCCTTCTCGGTTTATCATGGAATATAAGAACTTCTAGGACAAGTAGTTGATGTTTTCATGAAACACATGAGTTAGTTGTTGTTTGGAAGTGTCAATAGATGTTTGTGAAGCTCCCACGGTGTTTGAAGATAGAAGAAATCTTGGTTTAAGAGTTGTAAGCACATTTCTTCCTTCTCGGTTTATCATTGAATATAAGAACTTCTATGACAAATAGTTGATGTTTTCAAGAAACACATGAGTTAGATGGTGTTTAGGAGAGTCAATAGATGTTTGTGAAGCATCCACGGTGTTTGAAGACTGAAGAAATCTTGGTTTAAGAGTTGTAAGCCCATTTGTTCCTTCTCGGTTTATCATTGAATATAAGAACTTCTAGGACAAGTAGTTGATGTTTTCATGAAACACATGAGTTAGATGGTGTTTGGAAGAGTGAATAAATGTTTGTGAAGCTCCCACGGTGTTTCAAGACAGAAGAAATCTTGGTTTAAGAGTTGTAAGCCCATTTGTTCCTTCTCGGTTTATCATGGAATATAAGAACTTCTAGGACAAGTAGTTGATGTTTTCATGAAACACATGAGTTAGATGTTGTTTCGAAGAGTCAATAGATGTTTGTGATGCTCCCACGGTGTTTGAAGACTGAAGAAATCTTGGTTTAAGAGTTGTAAGCCCATTTGTTCCTTCTCGGTTTATCTTGGTATAAAAGAACTTCTATGCCAAGTAGGTGATGTTTTCATGAAACACATGAGTTAGATGGTGTTTGGAAGAGTCAATAGATGTTTGTCAAGCACCGACGGTGTTTGAAGACTGAAGAAATCTTCGTTTAAGAGTTGAAAGCCCATTTGATCCTTCTCGGTTTATCATGGAATATAAGAACTTCTAGGACAAGTAGTTGATGTTTTCATGAAACACATGAGTTAGATGGTATTTGGTAGAGTCAATAGATGTTTGTCAAGCATCCACTTTGTTTGAAGACTGAAGAAATCTTGGTTTAAGAGCTGTAAGCCCATTTGTTCCTTCTCGGTTTATCATGGAATATAAGAACTTCTATGACAAGTAGTTGATGTTTTCATGAAACACATGAGTTAGATGTTGTTTGGAAGTGTCAATAGATGTTTGTGAAGCTCCCACGGTGTTTGTAGACAGAAGAAATCTTGGTTTAAGAGTTGTAAGCCCATTTGTTCCTTCACGGTTTATCATTGAATATAAGAACTTCTAGGACAAGTAGTTGATGTTTTCATCAAACACATGAGTTAGATGGCGTTTGGAAGAGTGAATAGATCTTTGTGAAGCTCCCACAGTGTTTGAAGTCAGAAGAAATCTTGGTTTAAGAGTTGTAAGCCCATTTGTTCCTTCTCGGTTTATCATGGAATATAAGAACTTCTAGGACAAGTAGTTGATGTTTTCATGAAACACATGAGTTCGATGTTGTTTGGAAGAGTCAATAGATGTTTGTGAAGCTCCCACGGTGTTTGAAGACAGAAGAAATCTTGGTTTAAGAGTTGTAAGCCCGTTTGTTCCTTCTCGGTTTATCATGGAATATAAGAACTTCTAGGCCAAGTAGTTGATGTTTTCATGAAACACATGAGTTAGATGGTGTTTGGAAGTGTCAATAGATGTTTGTCAAGCACCCCCAGTATTTGAAGACTCAAGTTTTCGTGATTTAAGAGTTATAAGCTCGTTTGTTCCTTCTCGGTTTATCCTGGAATATAAGAAGTTCTAGGCCAAGTAGTTGATGTTTTCATGAAACACATGAGTTAGATGGTGTTTGGAAGAGTTAATAGATGTTTGTCAAGCACCCACGGTATTTGAAGACTCAAGTTTTCAAGATTGAAGAGTTATAAGCCCGTTTGTTCCTCCTCTGATTATCATGGAATATAAGAACTTCTAGGCCAAGTAGTTGATGTTTTCATGAAACACATGAGTTAGATGGTGTTTGGGAGAGTCAACAGATGTTTGTCATGCATCCACGGTGTTTGAAGACTGAAGAAATCTTGGTTTAAGAGTTGTAAGCCCATTTGTTCCTTCTCGGTTTATCATGGAATATAAGAACTTCTAGGACAAGTAGTTGATGTTTTCATGAAACACATGAGTTAGATGTTGTTTCGAAGAGTCAATAGATGTTTGTGATGCTCCCACGGTGATTGGAGACTGAAGAAATCTTGGTTTAAGAGTTGTAAGCCCATTTGTTCCTTCTCGGTTTATCTTGGTATAAAAGAACTTCTATGCCAAGTAGGTGATGTTTTCATGAAACACATGAGTTAGATGGTGTTTGGAAGAGTCAATAGATGTTTGTCAAGCACCGACGGTGTTTGAAGACTGAAGAAATCTTGGTTTAAGAGTTGTAAGCCCATTTGTTCCTTCTCGGTTTATCTTGGTATAAAAGAACTTCTAGGACAAGTAGTTGATGTTTTCATGAAACACATGAGTTAGATGTTGTTTGGAAGAGTCAATAGATGTTTGTGAAGCTCCCACGGTGTTTGAAGACAGAAGAAATCTTGGTTTAAGAGTTGTAAGCCCATTTGTTCCTTCTCGGTTTATCATTGAATATAAGAACTTCTAGGCCAAGTAGTTGATGTTTTCATGAAACACATGAGTTAGATGGTGTTTGGAAGTGTCAATAGATGTTTGTCAAGCACCCCCAGTATTTGAAGACTCAAGTTTTCGTGATTTAAGAGTTATAAGCTCGTTTGTTCCTTCTCGGTTTAGCCTGGAATATAAGAACTTCTAGGCCAAGTAGTTGATGTTTTCATGAAACACATGAGTTAGATGGTGTTTGGAAGAGTTAATAGATGTTTGTCAAGCACCCACGGTATTTGAAGACTCAAGTTTTCAAGATTGAAGAGTTATAAGCCCGTTTGTTCCTCCTCTGATTATCATGGAATATAAGAACTTCTAGGCCAAGTAGTTGATGTTTTCATGAAACACATGAGTTAGATGGTGTTTGGGAGAGTCAACAGATGTTTGTCATGCATCCACGGTGTTTGAAGACTGAAGAAATCTTGGTTTAAGAGTTGTAAGCCCATTTGTTCCTTCTCGGTTTATCATGGAATATAAGAACTTCTAGGACAAGTAGTTGATGTTTTCATGAAACACATGAGTTAGATGTTGTTTGGAAGAGTCACTAGATGTTTGTGACGCTCCCACGGTGTTTGAAGACAGAAGAAATCTTGGTTTAAGAGTTGTAAGGCCATTTGTTCCTTCTCGGTTTATCATTGAATATAAGAACTTCAAGAACAAGTAGTTGATGTTTTCAAGAAACACATGAGTTAGATGGTGTTTGGGAGAGTCAATAGATGTTTCTCAAGCACCCACGGTGTTTGAAGACTTAAGAAATCTTGCTTTAAGAGATGTAAGCCCGTTTGTTCCTTCTCTGTTTATCATGGAATATAAGAACATCTAGGACAAGTAGTTGATGTTTTCATGAAACACATGAGTTAGATGGTGTTTCGAAGAATCAATAGATGTTTGTCAAGCACCCACTGTATTTGAAGACTCAAGTTTTCAAGATTGAAGTGTTATAAGCCCGTTTGTTCCTTCTCGGTTTATCATGGAATATAAGAACTTCTAGGCCAAGTAGTTGATGTTTTCATGAAACACATGAGTTAGATGGTGTTTGGGAGAGTCAACAGATGTTTGTCATGCATCCACGGTGTTTGAAGACTGAAGAAATCTTGGTTTAAGAGTTGTAAGCCCATTTGTTCCATCTCGGTTTATCATGGAATATAAGAACTTCTAGGACAAGTAGTTGATGTTTTCATGAAACACATGAGTTAGATGGTGTTTGGAAGTGTCAATAGATGTTTGTCAAGCACCCCCAGTATTTGAAGAGTCAAGTTTTCATGATTTAAGAGTTATAAGCCCGTTTGTTCCTTCTCGGTTTATCATGGAATATAAGAACTTCTAGGCCAAGTAGTTGATGTTTTCATGAAACACATGAGTTAGATGGTGTTTGGGAGAGTCAACAGATGTTTGTCATGTGTAACATCCCTAAATTTCATATGTTATGATTTAGCCAAATTCTTTGAATAAGTTGTATGTTCTGTTACAGAAAAGGTAATAGATTGAGTTAGAATGATTGATTTGAGATTCTGGCTATACCGGTGAACTCGGTAGAACCTAAGGAAGAGATAGGTAGAATCTAAACTCTTAGATTTACTCTGGCTAAGTTAGGACCTACTGGTAAATTTAATTTTCTTCAGGACCTATTGGGAATTCTTAGAAATCACAAGGATATTTTAGTCTTTTTACACCTCAGTGGCAAATTAGTGATTCTTCCTTTAAGTGAGGGGCAAGATAGACATTTCAACCTCCCCTCCCTCTTGCATAAGGGGACCGGCCAGCCTAGGGAGCCAAAGGGCTCATCTTCTCCAAAATCTCTAAGTTTCCATAGCCAAAGCTTGCTCCAAGTTCAAGGGTCCAAAGTAAGTGTTTTTATGCACCTTTTGGCTTAAGTTCTTTGATAGTTATTGATCACTATGATCTCTTCTTCAATCCTATGGTATTAGTTTCTTGATAAACTCATTTCCATCCCTAAGAATCAAGAACACCCATGCTTAAAAGTTGGTTGTTTTGCTTGAGTGTTTTGAAGGAAGTTGAAGGGAAGGTTGTCTTGACTAACAATCCCATCTTGGAATCAAGTTAGGAGCACTTCAAGGTGAGTGTGGATTTACTTGTGTTATTGTATGATGTTCTTAGAGTGAAAGTGTATGATGTAGGATTAAGCTTGAATCTAGGGTTTACACCTATGCTTGAGGTTGGATGTGTTTTTATTACATGTTTTCAAGGATTAGGGTTTAGGAAAAATGAGTGGAATGATTGGTATACTTGATGGATTTGAGGACATGATCCCATAGAGAAACTAGGGTTTTGATTTGAAGTTGGGCGTGGCACTATTCCTACCCAGAAGACCAACCACGGGCGTGGTCCCCACCACGGCCCGGCCGTGGTCCTCTCTGGATAGGAAATGTTGGTGTCTCGTGCCCAACCACGGCCGTGGTCCCCACCACGGGCTGGCCGTGGTTGGCTCTGGAAAGAAAAATGTTGTATGTCAAATCGACCACGGGTGTGGTGGCCACTGGGCTGGCCGTGGTCCAGACCACGGGCGTGGTGCCAACCAGGGGCAGGCCGTGGTTGTCTCTGTTTTCAATTTGTTGAATTTTGTTTTCTGAACCGTGGCCGTGGTTACCACCACGGGCTGGCCGTGGTTGACTCTGTGTGTGATATTGTGATGCTTATGCCTAGGGTCTTGATACCATATGCTAGGTTTAGGGTGAAGAATGACTTAGCATTAGAATGAGATGTGTAACTAAGTAAGAATGCTAGCTAGAGTTGAGCATGATGATTATGTGATGTATATGCTTGAATTATTTACATGTAATGTGATTATGATGATATTACGAATGAGCATTATATGAGTATGAGAACATTGCATTGCATAGCGAGATGGCCTAACCGGAAGGGGTTAGTGTACAAAACAGAGGGGTGCCTAGCTGATGAGCTAGATGGAAATGAAATAGCATACTTAAATGCATTGCATTGCGAGGTGACCTAACCGGAAAGGGTTAGTGTACAAAACAGAGGGGTGCCTAGCTTATTAGCTAGAAGGAAACGAAATTGGCATAACACATTCATATGCATATTGCGAGGGCCTAACCGAAAGGGGTTAGTGCACAACAAGAGGAGTGGAGAAAGAAAAAGTGTGAATAAAAGGTGTGAACATCATGTGCATTCATTCATTGCATTGGTTGGTTGGTGTTACTTGACATATTGTGAACTGTGTTATACTTACTCTCTACTTACATTTATACTGTATCTGCAAGCTATTCATATTCACTGGGAAGTTGTTCTCACCACCTCTTTCTCAGATTCGCAGGACCACCCCGGACCCTCTACGGGTTAAGTACGGAGGATTCTGTAAATTTATTTTGAGATTCATATTTTGGTGGAGTTAAGCTCCGTGATGTAACTATAACAGGATGTGTATTATTCTGATGTAGATGTTACAGGGAACTGAATACTACTTTTGATGTACTCGGTTCTGTATATGTTTAGTGTGCTCAGTCAGGATAGTGTTTAGAATACACTTGTATAACGTTGCATACTCTGATAATGTATTTGGTTGAGATCTGAGATCTCTTTTTGATATATGTGTATTTGTATATATATAATATATGTACTCTGGTTGGTTTGAAATGGTTGTTGGAAATCCGCTGCTTATGTTATAGTTTGTGGTAATGTTTAAGAAACAAATGAAACGCTGCCGAATTTTCTATATTTATATATTCCACATAAGGCTTATGGTTGGTAAATAACATAGTAACTAATAGGTCTTACATCATGCATCCACGGTGTTTGAAGACAGAAGAAATCTTGGTTTAAGAGTTGTAAGGCCATTTGTTCCTTCTCGGTTTATCATTGAATATAAGAACTTCTATGAGAAATAGTTGATGTTTTCAAGAAACACATGAGTTAGATGGTGTTTTGGAGAGTCAATAGATGTTTGTGAAGCATCCACGGTGTTTGAAGACTGAGGAAATCTTGGTTTAAGAGTTGTAAGCCCATTTGTTCCTTCTCGGTTTATCATTGAATATAAGAACTTCAAGAACAAGTAGTTGATGTTTTCAAGAAACACATGACTTAGATGGTGTTTGGGAGAGTCAATAGATGTTTCTCAAGCACCCACGGTGTTTGAAGACTTAAGAAATCTTGCTTTAAGAGATGTAAGCCCATTTATTCCTTCTCTGTTTATCATGGAATATAAGAACATCTAGGACAAGTAGTTGATGTTTTCATGAAACACATGAGTTAGATGGTGTTTCGAAGAATCAATAGATGTTTGTCAAGCACCCACAGTATTTGAAGACTCAAGTTTTCAAGATTGAAGTGTTATAAGCCCGTTTGTTCCTTCTCGATTTATCATGGAATATAAGAACTTGTAGGCCAAGTAGTTGATGTTTTCATGAAACACATGAGTTAGATGGTGTTTGGGAGAGTCAACAGATGTTTGTCATGCATCCACGGTGTTTGAAGACTGAAGAAATCTTGGTTTAAGAGTTGTAAGCCCATTTGTTCCTTCTCGGTTTATCATGGAATATAAGAACTTCTAGGACAAGTAGTTGATGTTTTCATGAAACACATGAGTTAGATGGTGTTTGGAAGTGTCAATAGATGTTTGTCAAGCACCCCCAGTATTTGAAGAGTCAAGTTTTCATGATTTAAGAGTTATAAGCCCGTTTGTTCCTTCTCGGTTTATCATGGAATATAAGAACTTCTAGGCCAAGTAGTTGATGTTTTCATGAAACACATGAGTTAGATGGTGTTTGGGAGAGTCAACAGATGTTTGTCATGCATCCACGGTGTTTGAAGACAGAAGAAATCTTGGTTTAAGAGTTGTAAGGCCATTTGTTCCTTCTCGGTTTATCATGGAATATAAGAACTTCTAGGACAAGTAGTTGATGTTTTCATGAAACACATGAGTTAGATGGTGTTTGGAAGTGTCAATAGATGTTTGTCAAGCACCCCCAGTATTTGAAGAGTCAAGTTTTCATGATTTAAGAGTTATAAGCCCGTTTGTTCCTTCTCGGTTTATCATGGAATATAAGAATTTCTAGGCCAAGTAGTTGATGTTTTCATGAAACACATGAGTTAGATGGTGTTTGGGAGAGTCAACAGATGTTTGTCATGCATCCACGGTGTTTGAAGACAGAAGAAATCTTGGTTTAAGAGTTGTAAGGCCATTTGTTCCTTCTCGGTTTATCATTGAATATAAGAACTTCTATGACAAATAGTTGATGTTTTCAAGAAACACATGAGTTAGATGGTGTTTTGGAGAGTCAATAGATGTTTGTGAAGCATCCATGGTGTTTGAAGACTGAGGAAATCTTGGTTTAAGAGTTGTAAGCCCATTTGTTCCTTCTCGGTTTATCATTGAATATAAGAACTTCAAGAACAAGTAGTTGATGTTTTCAAGAAACACATGACTTAGATGGTGTTTGGGAGAGTCAATAGATGTTTCTCAAGCACCCACGGTGTTTGAAGACTTAGGAAATCTTGCTTTAAGAGATGTAAGCCCGTTTGTTCCTTCTCTGTTTATCATGGAATATAAGAACATCTAGGACAAGTAGTTGATGTTTTCATGAAACACATGAGTTAGATGGTGTTTCGAAGAATCAATAGATGTTTGTCAAGCACCCACAGTATTTGAAGACTCAAGTTTTCAAGATTGAAGTGTTATAAGCCCGTTTGTTCCTTCTCGGTTTATCATGGAATATAAGAACTTCTAGGCCAAGTAGTTGATGTTTTCATGAAACACATGAGTTAGATGGTGTTTGGGAGAGTCAACAGATGTTTGTCATGCATCCACGGTGTTTGAAGACTGAAGAAATCTTGGTTTAAGAGTTGGAAGCCCATTTGTTCCTTCTCGGTTTATCATGGAATATAAGAACTTCTAGGACAAGTAGTTGATGTTTTCATGAAACACATGAGTTAGATGGTGTTTGGAAGTGTCAATAGATGTTTGTCAAGCACCCCCAGTATTTGAAGAGTCAAGTTTTCATGATTTAAGAGTTATAAGCCCGTTTGTTCCTTCTCGGTTTATCATGGAATATAAGAACTTCTAGGCCAAGTAGTTGATGTTTTCATGAAACACATGAGTTAGATGGTGTTTGGAAGTGTCAATAGATGTTTGTCAAGCACCCCCAGTATTTGAAGAGTCAAGTTTTCATGATTTAAGAGTTATAAGCCCGTTTGTTCCTTCTCGGTTTATCATGGAATATAAGAATTTCTAGGCCAAGTAGTTGATGTTTTCATGAAACACATGAGTTAGATGGTGTTTGGGAGAGTCAACAGATGTTTGTCATGCATCCACGGTGTTTGAAGACAGAAGAAATCTTGGTTTAAGAGTTGTAAGGCCATTTGTTCCTTCTCGGTTTATCATTGAATATAAGAACTTCTATGACAAATAGTTGATGTTTTCAAGAAACACATGAGTTAGATGGTGTTTTGGAGAGTCAATAGATGTGTGTGAAGCATCCATGGTGTTTGAAGACTGAGGAAATCTTGGTTTAAGAGTTGTAAGCCCATTTGTTCCTTCTCGGTTTATCATTGAATATAAGAACTTCAAGAACAAGTAGTTGATGTTTTCAAGAAACACATGACTTAGATGGTTTTTGGGAGAGTCAATAGATGTTTCTCAAGCACCCACGGTGTTTGAAGACTTAGGAAATCTTGCTTTAAGAGATGTAAGCCCGTTTGTTCCTTCTCTGTTTATCATGGAATATAAGAACATCTAGGACAAGTAGTTGATGTTTTCATGAAACACATGAGTTAGATGGTGTTTCGAAGAATCAATAGATGTTTGTCAAGCACCCACAGTATTTGAAGACTCAAGTTTTCAAGATTGAAGTGTTATAAGCCCGTTTGTTCCTTCTCGGTTTATCATGGAATATAAGAACTTCTAGGCCAAGTAGTTGATGTTTTCATGAAACACATGAGTTAGATGGTGTTTGGGAGAGTCAACAGATGTTTGTCATGCATCCACGGTGTTTGAAGACTGAAGAAATCTTGGTTTAAGAGTTGGAAGCCCATTTGTTCCTTCTCGGTTTATCATGGAATATAAGAACTTCTAGGACAAGTAGTTGATGTTTTCATGAAACACATGAGTTAGATGGTGTTTGGAAGTGTCAATAGATGTTTGTCAAGCACCACCAGTATTTGAAGAGTCAAGTTTTCATGATTTAAGAGTTATAAGCCCGTTTGTTCCTTCTCGGTTTATCATGGAATATAAGAACTTCTAGGCCAAGTAGTTGATGTTTTCATGAAACACACGAGTTAGATGGTGTTTGGGAGAGTCAACAGATGTTTGTCATGCATCCACGGTGTTTGAAGACTGAAGAAATCTTGGTTTAAGAGTTGTAAGCCCATTTGTTCCTTCTCGGTTTATCATGGAATATAAGAACTTCTAGGACAAGTAGTTGATGTTTTCATGAAACACATGAGTTAGATGGTGTTTGGAAGTGTCAATAGATGTTTATCAAGCACCCCCAGTATTTGAAGAGTCAAGTTTTCATGATTTAAGAGTTATAAGCCCGTTTGTTCCTTCTCGGTTTATCATGGAATATAAGAATTTCTAGGCCAAGTAGTTGATGTTTTCATGAAACACATGAGTTAGATGGTGTTTGGGAGAGTCAACAGATGTTTGTCATGCATCCACGGTGTTTGAAGACAGAAGAAATATTGGTTTAAGAGTTGTAAGGCCATTTGTTCCTTCTCGGTTTATCATTGAATATAAGAACTTCTATGACAAATAGTTGATGTTTTCAAGAAACACATGAGTTAGATGGTGTTTTGGAGAGTCAATAGATGTTTGTGAAGCATCCACGGTGTTTGAAGACTGAGGAAATATTGGTTTAAGAGTTGTAAGCCCATTTGTTCCTTCTCGGTTTATCATTGAATATAAGAACTTCAAGAACAAGTAGTTGATGTTTTCAAGAAACACATGACTTAGATGGTGTTTGGGAGAGTCAATAGATGTTTCTCAAGCACCCACGGTGTTTGAAGACTTAAGAAATCTTTCTTTAAGAGATGTAAGCCCGTTTGTTCCTTCTCTGTTTATCATGGAATATAAGAACATCTAGGACAAGTAGTTGATGTTTTCATGAAACACATGAGTTAGATGGTGTTTCGAAGAATCAATAGATGTTTGTCAAGCACCACCAGTCTTTTAAGACTCAATTTTTAAAGATTGAAGTGTTATAAGCCCGTTTGTTCCTTCTCGGTTTATCATGGAATATAAGAACTTCTAGGCCAAGTAGTTGATGTTTTCATGAAACACATGAGTTAGATGGTGTTTGGGAGAGTCAACAGATGTTTGTCATGCATCCACGGTGTTTGAAGACTGAAGAAATCTTGGTTTAAGAGTTGTAAGCCCATTTGTTCCTTCTCGGTTTATCATGGAATATAAGAACTTCTAGGACAAGTAGTTGATGTTTTCATGAAACACATGAGTTAGATGGTGTTTGGAAGTGTCAATAGATGTTTGTCAAGCACCCCCAGTATTTGAATAGTCAAGTTTTCATGATTTAAGAGTTATAAGCCCGTTTGTTCCTTCTCGGTTTATCATGGAATATAAGAACTTCTAGGCCAAGTAGTTGATGTTTTCATGAAACACATGAGTTAGATGGTGTTTGGGAGAGTCAACAGATGTTTGTCATGCATCCACGGTGTTTGAAGACAGAAGAAATCTTGGTTTAAGAGTTCTAAGCCCATTTGTTCCTTCTCGGTTTATCATGGAATATAAGAACTTCTAGGACAAGTAGTTGATGTTTTCATGAAACACATGAGTTAGATGGTGTTTGGAAGTGTCAATAGATGTTTGTCAAGCACCCCCAGTATTTGAAGAGTCAAGTTTTCATGATTTAAGAGTTATAAGCCCGTTTGTTCCTTCTCGGTTTATCATGGAATATAAGAATTTCTAGGCCAAGTAGTTGATGTTTTCATGAAACACATGAGTTAGATGGTGTTTGGGAGAGTCAACAGATGTTTGTCATGCATCCACGGTGTTTGAAGACAGAAGAAATCTTGGTTTAAGAGTTGTAAGGCCATTTGTTCCTTCTCGGTTTATCATTGAATATAAGAACTTCTATGACAAATAGTTGATGTTTTCAAGAAACACATGAGTTAGATGGTGTTTTGGAGAGTCAATAGATGTTTGTGAAGCATCCACGGTGTTTGAAGACTGAGGAAATCTTGGTTTAAGAGTTGTAAGCCCATTTGTTCCTTCTCGGTTTATCATTGAATATAAGAACTTCAAGAACAAGTAGTTGATGTTTTCAAGAAACACATGACTTAGATGGTGTTTGGGAGAGTCAATAGATGTTTCTCAAGCACCCACGGTGTTTGAAGACTTAAGAAATCTTGCTTTAAGAGATGTAAGCCCGTTTGTTCCTTCTCTGTTTATCATGGAATATAAGAACATCTAGGACAAGTAGTTGATGTTTTCATGAAACACATGAGTTAGATGGTGTTTCGAAGAATCAATAGATGTTTGTCAAGCACCCACAGTATTTGAAGACTCAAGTTTTCAAGATTGAAGTGTTATAAGCCCGTTTGTTCCTTCTCGGTTTATCATGGAATATAAGAACTTCTAGGCCAAGTAGTTGATGTTTTCATGAAACACATGAGTTAGATGGTGTTTGGGAGAGTCAACAGATGTTTGTCATGCATCCACGGTGTTTGAAGACTGAAGAAATCTTGGTTTAAGAGTTGGAAGCCCATTTGTTCCTTCTCGGTTTATCATGGAATATAAGAACTTCTAGGACAAGTAGTTGATGTTTTCATGAAACACATGAGTTAGATGGTGTTTGGGAGAGTCAACAGATGTTTGTCATGCATCCACGGTGTTTGAAGACAGAAGAAATCTTGGTTTAAGAGTTGTAAGGCCATTTGTTCCTTCTCGGTTTATCATTGAATATAAGAACTTCTATGACAAATAGTTGATGTTTTCAAGAAACACATGAGTTAGATGGTGTTTTGGAGAGTCAATAGATGTTTGTGAAGCATCCACGGTGTTTGAAGACTGAGGAAATCTTGGTTTAAGAGTTGTAAGCCCATTTGTTCCTTCTCGGTTTATCATTGAATATAAGAACTTCAAGAACAAGTAGTTGATGTTTTCAAGAAACACATGACTTAGATGGTGTTTGGGAGAGTCAATAGATGTTTCTCAAGCACCCACGGTGTTTGAAGACTTAAGAAATCTTGCTTTAAGAGATGTAAGCCCGTTTGTTCCTTCTCTGTTTATCATGGAATATAAGAACATCTAGGACAAGTAGTTGATGTTTTCATGAAACACGAGTTAGATGGTGTTTCAAAGAATCAATAGATGTTTGTCAAGCACCCACAGTATTTGAAGACTCAAGTTTTCAAGATTGAAGTGTTATTAGCCCGTTTGTTCCTTCTCGGTTTATCATGGAATATAAGAACTTCTAGGCCAAGTAGTTGATGTTTTCATGAAACACATGAGTTAGATGGTGTTTGGGAGAGTCAACAGATGTTTGTCATGCATCCACGGTGTTTGAAGACAGAAGAAATCTTGGTTTAAGAGTTGTAAGCCCATTTGTTCCTTCTCGGTTTATCATTGAATATAAGAACTTCTATGAGAAATAGTTGATGTTTTCAAGAAACACATGAGTTAGATGGTGTTTTGGAGAGTCAATAGATGTTTGTGAAGCATCCACGGTGTTTGAAGACTGAGGAAATATTGGTTTAAGAGTTGTAAGCCCATTTGTTCCTTCTCGGTTTATCATTGAATATAAGAACTTCAAGAACAAGTAGTTGATGTTTTCAAGAAACACATGACTTAGATGGTGTTTGGGAGAGTCAATAGATGTTTCTCAAGCACCCACGGTGTTTGAAGACTTAAGAAATCTTGCTTTAAGAGATGTAAGCCCGTTTGTTCCTTCTCTGTTTATCTTGGAATATAAGAACATCTAGGACAAGTAGTTGATGTTTTCATGAAACACATGAGTTAGATGGTGTTTCGAAGAATCAATAGATGTTTGTCAAGCACCCACAGTATTTGAAGACTCAAGTTTTCAAGATTGAAGTGTTATAAGCCCGTTTGTTCCTTCTCGGTTTATCATGGAATATAAGAACTTCTAGGCCAAGTAGTTGATGTTTTCATGAAAC
Organism: Styphnolobium japonicum; assembly: GCA_023212625.1. Classification (NCBI taxonomy): domain Eukaryota; kingdom Viridiplantae; phylum Streptophyta; class Magnoliopsida; order Fabales; family Fabaceae; genus Styphnolobium; species Styphnolobium japonicum. The sequence continues at coordinate 23,949 of JALBWW010000082.1, forward strand.
ACATGAGTTAGATGGTGTTTGGGAGAGTCAACAGATGTTTGTCATGCATCCACGGTGTTTGAAGACTGAAGAAATCTTGGTTTAAGAGTTGGAAGCCCATTTGTTCCTTCTCGGTTTATCATGGAATATAAGAACTTCTAGGACAAGTAGTTGATGTTTTCATGAAACACATGAGTTAGATGGTGTTTGGAAGTGTCAATAGATGTTTGTCAAGCACCCCCAGTATTTGAAGAGTCAAGTTTTCATGATTTAAGAGTTATAAGCCCGTTTGTTCCTTCTCGGTTTATCATGGAATATAAGAACTTCTAGGCCAAGTAGTTGATGTTTTAATGCAACACATGAGTTAGATGGTGTTTCGGAGGGTCAATAGATGTTTGTCAAGCATCCACGGTGTTTGAAGACTGAAGAAATCTTGGTTTAAGAGTTGTAAGCCCATTTGTTCCTTCTTGGTTTATCATGGAATATAAGAACTTCTAGGACAAGTAGTTGATGTTTTCATGAAACCCATGAGTTAGATGATGTTTGGAAGAGTCAATAGATGTTTGTCAAGCACCCACTGTGTTTGAAGACTCAAGTTTTCAAGATTTAAGGGTTATAAGCCCGTTTGTTCCTTCTCGGTTTATCATGGAATATAAGAACTTCTAGGACATGTACTTGATGTTTCCAAGAAACACATGAGTTAGATGGTGTTTGGGAGAGTCAACAGATGTTTGTCATGCATCCACGGTGTTTGAAGACAGAAGAAATCTTGGTTTAAGAGTTGTAAGGTCATTTGTTCCTTCTCGATTTATCATTGAATATAAGAACTTCTATGACAAATAGTTGATGTTTTCAAGAAACACATGAGTTAGATGGTGTTTTGGAGAGTCAATAGATGTTTGTGAAGCATCCACGGTGTTTGAAGACTGAGGAAATCTTGGTTTAAGAGTTGTAAGCCCATTTGTTCCTTCTCGGTTTATCATTGAATATAAGAACTTCAAGAACAAGTAGTTGATGTTTTCAAGAAACACATGACTTAGATGGTGTTTGGGAGAGTCAATAGATGTTTCTCAAGCACCCACGGTGTTTGAAGACTTAAGAAATCTTGCTTTAAGAGACGTAAGCCCGTTTGTTCCTTCTCTGTTTATCATGGAATATAAGAACATCTAGGACAAGTCGTTGATGTTTTCATGAAACACGAGTTAGATGGTGTTTCAAAGAATCAATAGATGTTTGTCAAGCACCCACAGTATTTGAAGACTCAAGTTTTCAAGATTGAAGTGTTATAAGCCCGTTTGTTCCTTCTCGGTTTATCATGGAATATAAGAACTTCTAGGCCAAGTAGTTGATGTTTTCATGAAACACATGAGTTAGATGGTGTTTGGGAGAGTCAACAGATGTTTGTCATGCATCCACGGTGTTTGAAGACAGAAGAAATCTTGGTTTAAGAGTTGTAAGGCCATTTGTTCCTTCTCGGTTTATCATTGAATATAAGAACTTCTATGAGAAATAGTTGATGTTTTCAAGAAACACATGAGTTAGATGGTGTTTTGGAGAGTCAATAGATGTTTGTGAAGCATCCACGGTGTTTGAAGACTGAGGAAATATTGGTTTAAGAGTTGTAAGCCCATTTGTTCCTTCTCGGTTTATCATTGAATATAAGAACTTCAAGAACAAGTAGTTGATGTTTTCAAGAAACACATGACTTAGATGGTGTTTGGGAGAGTCAATAGATGTTTCTCAAGCACCCACGGTGTTTGAAGACTTAAGAAATCTTTCTTTAAGAGATGTAAGCCCGTTTGTTCCTTCTCTGTTTATCATGGAATATAAGAACATCTAGGACAAGTAGTTGATGTTTTCATGAAACACATGAGTTAGATGGTGTTTCGAAGAATCAATAGATGTTTGTCAAGCACCCCCAGTATTTGAAGACTCAAGTTTTCAAGATTGAAGTGTTATAAGCCCGTTTGTTCCTTCTCGGTTTATCATGGAATATAAGAACTTCTAGGCCAAGTAGTTGATGTTTTCATGAAACACATGAGTTAGATGGTGTTTGGGAGAGTCAACAGATGTTTGTCATGCATCCACGGTGTTTGAAGACTGAAGAAATCTTGGTTTAAGAGTTGTAAGCCCATTTGTTCCTTCTCGGTTTATCATGGAATATAAGAACTTCTAGGACAAGTAGTTGATGTTTTCATGAAACACATGAGTTAGATGGTGTTTGGAAGTGTCAATAGATGTTTGTCAAGCACCCCCAGTATTTGAAGAGTCAAGTTTTCATGATTTAAGAGTTATAAGCCCATTTGTTCCTTCTCGGTTTATCATGGAATATAAGAACTTCTAGGCCAAGTAGTTGATGTTTTCATGAAACACATGAGTTAGATGGTGTTTGGGAGAGTCAACAGATGTTTGTCATGCATCCACGGTGTTTGAAGACAGAAGAAATCTTGGTTTAAGAGTTGTAAGGCCATTTGTTCCTTCTCGGTTTATCATTGAATATAAGAACTTCTATGAGAAATAGTTGATGTTTTCAAGAAACACATGAGTTAGATGGTGTTTTGGAGAGTCAATAGATGTTTGTGAAGCATCCACGGTGTTTGAAGACTGAGGAAATATTGGTTTAAGAGTTGTAAGCCCATTTGTTCCTTCTCGGTTTATCATTGAATATAAGAACTTCAAGAACAAGTAGTTGATGTTTTCAAGAAACACATGACTTAGATGGTGTTTGGGAGAGTCAATAGATGTTTCTCAAGCACCCACGGTGTTTGAAGACTTAAGAAATCTTTCTTTAAGAGATGTAAGCCCGTTTGTTCCTTCTCTGTTTATCATGGAATATAAGAACATCTAGGACAAGTAGTTGATGTTTTCATGAAACACATGAGTTAGATGGTGTTTCGAAGAATCAATAGATGTTTGTCAAGCACCCCGGTGTTTGATGACTCAAGTTTTCAAGATTGAAGTGTTATAAGCCCGTTTGTTCCTTCTCGGTTTATCATGGAATATAAGAACTTCTAGGCCAAGTAGTTGATGTTTTCATGAAACACATGAGTTAGATGGTGTTTGGGAGAGTCAACAGATGTTTGTCATGCATCCACGGTGTTTGAAGACTGAAGAAATCTTGGTTTAAGAGTTGTAAGCCCATTTGTTCCTTCTCAGTTTATCATGGAATATAAGAACTTCTAGGACAAGTAGTTGATGTTTTCATGAAACACATGAGTTAGATGGTGTTTGGAAGTGTCAATAGATGTTTGTCAAGCACCCCCAGTATTTGAAGAGTCAAGTTTTCATGATTTAAGAGTTATAAGCCCATTTGTTTCTTCTCGGTTTATCATGGAATATAAGAACTTCTAGGCCAAGTAGTTGATGTTTTCATGAAACACATGAGTTAGATGGTGTTTGGGAGAGTCAATAGATGTTTGTGAAGCATCCACGGTGTTTGAAGACTTAAGAAATATTGCTTTAAGAGTTGTAAGCCCATTTGTTCCTTCTCGGTTTATCATTGAATATAAGAACTTCAAGAACAAGTAGTTGATGTTTTCAAGAAACACATGACTTAGATGGTGTTTGGGAGAGTCAATAGATGTTTCTCAAGCACCCACGGTGTTTGAAGACTTAAGAAATCTTTCTTTAAGAGATGTAAGCCCGTTTGTTCCTTCTCTGTTTATCATGGAATATAAGAACATCTAGGACAAGTAGTTGATGTTTTCATGAAACACATGAGTTAGATGGTGTTTCGAAGAATCAATAGATGTTTGTCAAGCACCCCCAGTATTTGAAGACTCAAGTTTTCAAGATTGAAGTGTTATAAGCCCGTTTGTTCCTTCTCGGTTTATCATGGAATATAAGAACTTCTAGGCCAAGTAGTTGATGTTTTCATGAAACACATGAGTTAGATGGTGTTTCGAAGGATCAATAGATGTTTGTCAAGTACCCACGGTATTTGAAGACTCAAGTTTTCAAGATTGAAGAGTTATAAGCCCGTTTGTTCCTTCTCGGTTTATCATGGAATATAAGAACTTCTAGGCCAAGTAGTTGATGTTTTCATGAAACACATGAGTTAGATGTTGTTTGGGAGAGTCAATACATGTTTGTCAAGCATCCACGGTGCTTGAAGACTGAAGAAATCTTGGTTTAAGAGTTGTAAGCCCATTTGATCCATCTCGGTTTATCTTGGAATATAAGAACTTCTATGCCAAGTAGGTGATGTTTTCATGAAACACATGAGTTAGATGGTGTTTGGAAGTGTCAATAGATGTTTGTCAAGCACCCCCAGTATTTGAAGAGTCAAGTTTTCATGATTTAAGAGTTATAAGCCCGTTTGTTCCTTCTCGGTTTATCATGGAATATAAGAACTTCTAGGCCAAGTAGTTGATGTTTTCATGAAACACATGAGGTAGATGGTGTTTGGGTGAGTCAACAGATGTTTGTCATGCATCCACGGTGTTTGAAGACAGAAGAAATCTTGGTTTAAGAGTTGTAAGGCCATTTGTTCCTTCTCGGTTTATCATTGAATATAAGAACTTCTACGACAAATAGTTTATGTTTTCAAGAAACACATGAGTTAGATGGTGTTTTGGAGAATCAATAGATGTTTGTGAAGCATCCAGGGTGTTTGAAGACTGAGGAAATCTTGGTTTAAGAGTTGTAAGCCCATTTGTTCCTTCTCGGTTTATCATTGAATATAAGAACTTCAAGAACAAGTAGTTGATGTTTTCAAGAAACACATGACTTAGATGGTGTTTGGGAGAGTCAATAGATGTTTCTCAAGCACCCACGGTGTTTGAAGACTTAAGAAATCTTGCTTTAAGAGATGTAAGCCCGTTTGTTCCTTCTCTGTTTATCATGGAATATAAGAACATCTAGGACAAGTAGTTGATGTTTTCATGAAACACATGAGTTAGATGGTGTTTCGAAGAATCAATAGATGTTTGTCAAGCACCCACGGTATTTGAAGACTCAAGTTTTCAAGATTGAAGTGTTATAAGCCCGTTTGTTCCTTCTCGGTTTATCATGGAATATAAGAACTTGTAGGCCAAGTAGTTGATGTTTTCATGAAACACATGAGTTAGATGGTGTTTGGGAGAGTCAACAGATGTTTGTCATGCATCCACGGTGTTTGAAGACTGAAGAAATCTTGGTTTAAGAGTTGTAAGCCCATTTGTTCCTTCTCGGTTTATCATGGAATATAAGAACTTCTAGGACAAGTAGTTGATGTTTTCATGAAACACATGAGTTAGATGTTGTTTGGAAGTGTCAATAGATGTTTGTCAAGCACCCCCAGTATTTGAAGAGTCAAGTTTTCATGATTTAAGAGTTATAAGCCCGTTTGTTCCTTCTCGGTTTATCATGGAATATAAGAACTTCTAGGCCAAGTAGTTGATGTTTTCATGAAACACATGAGTTAGATGGTGTTTGGGAGAGTCAACAGATGTTTGTCATGCATCCACGGTGTTTGAAGACTGAAGAAATCTTGGTTTAAGAGTTGTAAGCCCATTTGTTCCTTCTCGGTTTATCATGGAATATAAGAACTTCTAGGACAAGTAGTTGATGTTTTCATGAAACACATGAGTTAGATGGTGTTTGGAAGTGTCAATAGATGTTTGTCAAGCACCCCCAGTATTTGAAGAGTCAAGTTTTCATGATTTAAGAGTTATAAGCCCGTTTGTTCCTTCTCGGTTTATCATGGAATATAAGAACTTCTAGGCCAAGTAGTTGATGTTTTCATGAAACACATGAGTTAGATGGTGTTTGGGAGAGTCAACAGATGTTTGTCATGCATCCACGGTGTTTGAAGACAGAAGAAATCTTGGTTTAAGAGTTGTAAGGCCATTTGTTCCTTCTCGGTTTATCATTGAATATAAGAACTTCTATGACAAATAGTTGATGTTTTCAAGAAACACATGAGTTAGATGGAGTTTTGGAGAGTCAATAGATGTTTGTGAAGCATCCAGGGTGTTTGAAGACTGAGGAAATCTTGGTTTAAGAGTTGTAAGCCCATTTGTTCCTTCTCGGTTTATCATTGAATAAACGAACTTCAAGAACAAGTAGTTGATGTTTTCAAGAAACACATGACTTAGATGGTGTTTGGGAGAGTCAATAGATGTTTCTCAAGCACCCACGGTGTTTGACGACTTAAGAAATCTTGCTTTAAGTGATGTAAGCCCGTTTGTTCCATCTCTGTTTATCATGGAATATAAGAACATCTAGGACAAGTAGTTGATGTTTTCATGAAACACGAGTTAGATGGTGTTTCAAAGAATCAATAGATGTTTGTCAAGCACCCACAGTATTTGAAGACTCAAGTTTTCAAGATTGAAGTGTTATAAGCCCGTTTGTTCCTTCTCGGTTTATCATGGAATATAAGAACTTCTAGGCCAAGTAGTTGATGTTTTCATGAAACACATGAGTTAGATGGTGTTTGGGAGAGTCAACAGATGTTTGTCATGCATCCACGGTGTTTGAAGACTGAAGAAATCTTGGTTTAAGAGTTGTAAGCCCATTTGTTCCTTCTCGGTTTATCATGGAATATAAGAACTTCTAGGACAAGTAGTTGATGTTTTCATGAAACACATGAGTTAGATGGTGTTTGGAAGTGTCAATAGATGTTTGTCAAGCACCCCCAGTATTTGAAGAGTCAAGTTTTCATGATTTAAGAGTTATAAGCCCGTTTGTTCCTTCTCGGTTTATCATGGAATATAAGAACTTCTAGGCCAAGTAGTTGATGTTTTCATGAAACACATGAGTTAGATGGTGTTTGGGAGAGTCAACAGATGTTTGTCATGCATCCACGGTGTTTGAAGACAGAAGAAATCTTGGTTTAAGAGTTGTAAGGCCATTTGTTCCTTCTCGGTTTATCATTGAATATAAGAACTTCAAGAACAAGTAGTTGATGTTTTCAAGAAACACATGACTTAGATGGTGTTTGGGAGAGTCAATAGATGTTTCTCAAGCACCCACGGTGTTTGAAGACTTAAGAAATCTTGCTTTAAGAGATGTAAGCCCGTTTGTTCCTTCTCTGTTTATCACGGAATATAAGAACATCTAGGACAAGTAGTTGATGTTTTCATGAAACACGAGTTAGATGGTGTTTCAAAGAATCAATAGATGTTTGTCAAGCACCCACAGTATTTGAAGACTCAAGTTTTCAAGATTGAAGTGTTATAAGCCCGTTTGTTCCTTCTCGGTTTATCATCGAATATAAGAACTTCTAGGCCAAGTAGTTGATGTTTTCATGAAACACATGAGTTAGATGGTGTTTGGGAGAGTCAACAGATGTTTGTCATGCATCCACGGTGTTTGAAGACAGAAGAAATCTTGGTTTAAGAGTTGTAAGGCCATTTGTTCCTTCTCGGTTTATCATTGAATATAAGAACTTCTATGACAAATAGTTGATGTTTTCAAGAAACACATGAGTTAGATGGTGTTTTGGAGAGTCAATAGATGTTTGTGAAGCATCCACGGTGTTTGAAGACTGAGGAAATCTTGGTTTAAGAGTTGTAAGCCCATTTGTTCCTTCTCGGTTTATCATTGAATATAAGAACTTCAAGAACAAGTAGTTGATGTTTTCAAGAAACACATGAGTTAGATGGTGTTTGGAAGAGTCAATAGATGTTTGTCAAGCACCCACGGTGTTTGAAGACTTAAGAAATCTTTCTTTAAGAGATGTAAGCCCGTTTGTTCCTTCTCTGTTTATCATGGAATATAAGAACTTCTAGGACAAGTAGTTGATGTTTTCATGAAACACATGAGTTAGATGGTGTTTCGAAGAATCAATAGATGTTTGTCAAGCACCCCCAGTATTTGAAGACTCAAGTTTTCAAGATTGAAGAGTTATAAGCCCGTTTGTTCCTTCTCGGTTTATCATGGAATATAAGAACTTCTAGGCCAAGTAATTGATGTTTTCATGAAACACATGAGTTAGATGGTGTTTGGAAGAGTCAATAGATGTTTGTCAAGCACCCACGGTATTTGAAGACTCAAGTTTTCAAGATTTAAGAGTTATAAGCCCGATTGTTCCGTCTCGGTTTATCATGGAATATAAGAACTTCTAGGCCAAGTAGTTGATGTTTTCATGAAAGACATGTGTTAGATGTTGTTTGGGAGAGTCAATACATGTTTGTCAAGCATCCACGGTGCTTGAAGACTGAAGAAATCTTGGTTTAAGAGTTGTAAGCCCATTTGATCCATCTCGGTTTATCTTGGAATATAAGAACTTCTATGCCAAGTAGGTGATGTTTTCATGAAACACATGAGTTAGATGGTGTTTGGAAGTGTCAATAGATGTTTGTCAAGCACCCCCAGTATTTGAAGACTCAAGTTTTCATGATTTAAGAGTTATAAGCCCGTTTGTTCCTTCTCGGTTTATCATGGAATATAAGAACTTCTAGGCCAAGTAGTTGATGTTTTCATGAAACACATGAGGTAGATGGTGTTTGGGTGAGTCAACAGATGTTTGTCATGCATCCACGGTGTTTGAAGACGAAGAAATCTTGGTTTAAGAGTTGTAAGGCCATTTGTTCCTTCTCGGTTTATCATTGAATATAAGAACTTCTATGACAAATAGTTGATGTTTTCAAGAAACACATGAGTTAGATGGTGTTTTGGAGAGTCAATAGATGTTTGTGAAGCATCCACGGTGTTTGAAGACTGAGGAAATCTTGGTTTAAGAGTTGTAAGCCCATTTGTTCCTTCTCGGTTTATCATTGAATATAAGAACTTCAAGAACAAGTAGTTGATGTTTTCAAGAAACACATGAGTTAGATGGTGTTAGGGAGAGTCAATAGATGTTTCTCAAGCACCCACGGTGTTTGAAGACTTAAGAAATCTTGCTTTAAGAGATGTAAGCCCGTTTGTTCCTTCTCTGTTTATCATGGAATATAAGAACTTCTAGGACAAGTAGTTGATGTTTTCATGAAACACATGAGTTAGATGGTGTTTCGAAGAATCAATAGATGTTTGTCAAGCACCCACGGTATTTGAAGACTCAAGTTTTCAAGATTGAAGAGTTATAAGCCCGTTTGTTCCTTCTCGGTTTATCATGGAATATAAGAACTTCTAGGCCAAGTAGTTGATGTTTTCATGAAACACATGAGTTAGATGGTGTTTGGGAGAGTCAACAGATGTTTGTCATGCATCCACGGTGTTTGAAGACTGAAGAAATCTTGGTTTAAGAGTTGTAAGCCCATTTGTTCCTTCTCGGTTTATCATGGAATATAAGAACTTCTAGGACAAGTAGTTGATGTTTTCATGAAACACATGAGTTAGATGGTGTTTGGAAGTGTCAATAGATGTTTGTCAACCACCCCCAAGTTTTCATGATTTAAGAGTTATAAGCCCGTTTGTTCCTTCTCGGTTTATCATGGAATATAAGAACTTCTAGGCCAAGTAGTTGATGTTTTCATGAAACACATGAGTTAGATGGTGTTTGGGAGAGTCAACAGATGTTTGTCATGCATCCACGGTGTTTGAAGACTGAAGAAATCTTGGTTTAAGAGTTGTAAGCCCATTTGTTCCTTCTCGGTTTATCATGGAATATAAGAACTTCTAGGACAAGTAGTTGATGTTTTCATGAAACACATGAGTTAGATGGTGTTTGGAAGTGCCAATAGATGTTTGTCAAGCACCCACGGTATTTGAAGAGTCAAGTTTTCAAGATTGAAGAGTTATAAGCCCGTTTGTTCCTTCTCGGTTTATCATGGAATATAAGAACTTCTAGGCCAAGTAGTTGATGTTTTCATGAAACACATGAGTTAGATGGTGTTTGGGAGAGTCAACAGATGTTTGTCATGCATCCACGGTGTTTGAAGACTGAAGAAATCTTGGTTTAAGAGTTGTAAGCCCATTTGTTCCTTCTCGGTTTATTATTGAATATAAGAACTTCAAGAACAAGTAGTTGATGTTTTCAAGAAACACATGAGTTAGATGGTGTTAGGGAGAGTCAATAGATGTTTCTCAAGCACCCACGGTGTTTGAAGACTTAAGAAATCTTGCTTTAAGAGATGTAAGCCCGTTTGTTCCTTCTCTGTTTATCACGGAATATAAGAACATCTAGGACAAGTAGTTGATGTTTTCATGAAACACGAGTTAGATGGTGTTTCAAAGAATCAATAGATGTTTGTCAAGCACCCACAGTATTTGAAGACTCAAGTTTTCAAGATTGAAGTGTTATAAGCCCGTTTGTTCCTTCTCGGTTTATCATCGAATATAAGAACTTCTAGGCCAAGTAGTTGATGTTTTCATGAAACACATGAGTTAGATGGTGTTTGGGAGAGTCAACAGATGTTTGTCATGCATCCACGGTGTTTGAAGACAGAAGAAATCTTGGTTTAAGAGTTGTATGGCCATTTGTTCCTTCTCGGTTTATCATTGAATATAAGAACTTCTATGACAAATAGTTGATGTTTTCAAGAAACACATGAGTTAGATGGTGTTTTGGAGAGTCAATAGATGTTTGTGAAGCATCCACGGTGTTTGAAGACTCGAGGAAATATTGGTTTAAGAGTTGTAAGCCCATTTGTTCCTTCTCGGTTTATCATTGAATATAAGAACTTCAAGAACAAGTAGTTGATGTTTTCAAGAAACACATGACTTAGATGGTGTTTGGGAGAGTCAATAGATGTTTCTCAAGCACCCACGGTGTTTGAAGACTTAAGAAATCTTTCTTTAAGAGATGTAAGCCCGTTTGTTCCTTCTCTGTTTATCATGGAATATAAGAACATCTAGGACAAGTAGTTGATGTTTTCATGAAACACATGAGTTAGATGGTGTTTCAAGAATCAATAGATGTTTGTCAAGCACCCCCGGTTTGTGCAGACTCAAGTTTTCAAGAAGAAAGAGGTATAAGCCCGATTGTTCCTTCTCGGTTTATCATGGAATATAAGAACTTCTAGGCCAAGTAGTTGATGTTTTCATGAAACACATGAGTTAGATGGTGTTTCGAAGGATCAATAGATGTTTGTCAAGCACCCACGGTATTTGAAGACTCAAGTTTTCAAGATTTAAGAGTTATAAGCCCGATTGTTCCGTCTCGGTTTATCATGGAATATAAGAACTTCTAGGCCAAGTAGTTGATGTTTTCATGAAAGACATGAGTTAGATGTTGTTTGGGAGAGTCAATACATGTTTGTCAAGCATCCACGGTGCTTGAAGACTGAAGAAATCTTGGTTTAAGAGTTGTAAGCCCATTTGATCCATCTCGGTTTATCTTGGAATATAAGAACTTCTATGCCAAGTAGGTGATGTTTTCATGAAACACATGAGTTAGATGGTGTTTGGAAGTGTCAATAGATGTTTGTCAAGCACCCCCAGTATTTGAAGACTCAAGTTTTCATGATTTAAGAGTTATAAGCTCGTTTGTTCCTTCTCGGTTTATCCTGGAATATAAGAACTTCTAGGCCAAGTAGTTGATGTTTTCATGAAACACATGAGGTAGATGGTGTTTGGGTGAGTCAACAGATGTTTGTCATGCATCCACGGTGTTTGAAGACAGAAGAAATCTTGGTTTAAGAGTTGTAAGGCCATTTGTTCCTTCTCGGTTTATCATTGAATATAAGAACTTCTACGACAAATAGTTTATGTTTTCAAGAAACACATGAGTTAGATGGTGTTTTGGAGAATCAATAGATGTTTGTGAAGCATCCAGGGTGTTTGAAGAATGAGGAAATCTTGGTTTAAGAGTTGTAAGCCCATTTGTTCCTTCTCGGTTTATCATTGAATATAAGAACTTCAAGAACAAGTAGTTGATGTTTTCAAGAAACACATGACTTAGATGGTGTTTGGGAGAGTCAATAGATGTTTCTCAAGCACCCACGGTGTTTGAAGACTTAAGAAATCTTGCTTTAAGAGATGTAAGCCCGTTTGTTCCTTCTCTGTTTATCATGGAATATAAGAACATCTAGGACAAGTAGTTGATGTTTTCATGAAACACATGAGTTAGATGGTGTTTCGAAGAATCAATAGATGTTTGTCAAGCACCCACGGTATTTGAAGACTCAAGTTTTCAAGATTGAAGAGTTATAAGCCCGTTTGTTCCTTCTCGGTTTATCATGGAATATAAGAACTTCTAGGCCAAGTAGTTGATGTTTTCATGAAACACATGAGTTAGATGGTGTTTGGGAGAGTCAACAGATGTTTGTCATGCATCCACGGTGTTTGAAGACTGAAGAAATCTTGGTTTAAGAGTTGTAAGCCCATTTGTTCCTTCTCGGTTTATCATGGAATATAAGAACTTCTAGGACAAGTAGTTGATGTTTTCATGAAACACATGAGTTAGATGTTGTTTGGAAGAGTCAATAGATGTTTGTCAAGCACCCCGCGTTTTTGATGACTCAAGTTTTCAAGATTTAAGAGTTATAAGCCCGTTTGTTCCTTCTCGGTTTATCATGGAATATAAGAACTTCTAGGCCAAGTAGTTGATGTTTTCATGAAACACATGAGTTAGATGGTGTTTGGGAGAGTCAATAGATGTTTGTCATGCATCCACGGTGTTTGAAGACTGAAGAAATCTTGGTTTAAGAGTTGTAAGCCCATTTGTTCCTTCTCGGTTTATCATGGAATATAAGAACTTCTAGGACAAGTAGTTGATGTTTTCATGAAACACATGAGTTAGATGGTGTTTGGAAGTGTCAATAGATGTTTGTCAAGCACCCCGGTATTTGAAGAGTCAAGTTTTGAAGATTTAAGAGTTATAAGCCCGTTTGTTCCTTCTCGGTTTATCATGGAATATAAGAACTTCTAGGCCAAGTAGTTGATGTTTTCATGAAACACATGAGTTAGATGGTGTTTGGGAGGGTCAACAGATGTTTGTCAAGCATCCACTGTTTTTGAAGTCATTAGAAATCTTGGTTTAAGTGTTGTAAGTCCATTTGTTCCTTCTCAGTTTATCATTGAATATAAGAACTTCTATGCCAAATAGTTGATGTTTTCAAGAAACACATGAGTTAGATGGTGTTGTGGAGAGTCAATAGATGATTGTGAAGCATCCACGGTGTTTGAAGACTCTGGACATCTTGGTTTAAGAGTTGTAAGCCTATTTGTTCCCTCACGGTTTATCATTGAATATAAGAACTTCAAGAACAAGTAGTTGATGTTTTCAAGAAACACATGAGTTAGATGGTGTTTGAGAGAGTCAATAGATGTTTGTCAAGCACCCACGGTGTTTGAAGACTTAAGAAATCTTGCTTTAAGAGATGTAAGCCCGTTTGTTCCTTCTCTGTTTATCATGGAATATAAGAACTTCTAGGACAAGTAGTTGATGTTTTCATGAAACACATGAGTTAGATGGTGTTTCGAAGAATCAATAGATGTTTGTCAAGTACCCACGGTATTTGAAGACTCAAGTTTTCAAGATTGAAGTGTTATAAGCCCGTTTGTTCCTTCTCGGTTTATCATGGAATATAAGAACTTCTAGGCCAAGTAGTTGATGTTTTCATGAAACACATGAGTTAGATGGTGTTTGGGAGAGTCAACAGATGTTTGTCATGCATCCACGGTGTTTGAAGACTGAAGAAATCTTGGTTTAAGAGTTGTAAGCCCATTTGTTCCTTCTCGGTTTATCATGGAATATAAGAACTTCTAGGACAAGTAGTTGATGTTTTCATGAAACACATGAGTTAGATGGTGTTTGGAAGTGTCAATAGATGTTTGTCAAGCACCCACGGTGTTTGAAGAGTGAAGTTTTCATGGTTTAATAGTTATAAGCCCATTTGTTCCTTCTCGGTTTATCATGGAATATAAGAACTTCTAGGACAAGTAGTTGATGTTTTCATGAAACACATGAGTTAGATGGTGTTTGGGAGAGTCAACAGATGTTTGTCATGCATCCACGGTGTTTGAAGACAGAAGAAATCTTGGTTTAAGAGTTGTAAGGCCATTTGTTCCTTCTCGGTTTATCATTGAATATAAGAACTTCTATGACAAATAGTTGATGTTTTCAAGAAACACATGAGTTAGATGGTGTTTGGGAGAGTCAATAGATGTTTGTGAAGCATCCATGGTGTTTGAAGACAGAAGAAATCTTGGTTTAAGAGTTGTAAGCCCATTTGTTCCTTCTCGGTTTATCATTGAATATAAGAACTTCAGGAACAAGTAGTTGATGTTTTCAAGAAACACATGAGTTAGATGGTGTTTGAGAGAGTCAATAGATGTTTGTCAAGCACCCACGGTGTTTGAAGACTTAAGAAATCTTGCTTTAAGAGATGTAAGCCCGTTTGTTCCATCTCGGTTTATCATGGAATATAAGAACTTCTAGGACAAGTAGTTGATGTTTTCATGAAACACATGAGTTAGATGGTGTTTCGAAGAATCAATAGATGTTTGTCAAGCACCCACAGTATTTGAAGACTCAAGTTTTCAAGATTGAAGTGTTATAAGCCCGTTTGTTCCTTCTCGGTTTATCATGGAATATAAGAACTTCTAGGCCAAGTAGTTGATATTTCATGAAACACATGAGTTAGATGGTGTTTGGGAGAGTCAACAGATGTTTGTCATGCATCCACGGTGTTTGAAGACTGAAGAAATCTTGGTTTAAGAGTTGTAAGCCCCTTTGTTCCTTCTCGGTTTATCATGGAATATAAGAACTTCTAGGACAAGTAGTTGATGTTTTCATGAAACACATGAGTTAGATGGTGTTTGGAAGTGTCAATAGATGTTTGTCAAGCACCCCCAGTATTTGAAGAGTCAAGTTTTCATGATTTAAGAGTTATAAGCCCGTTTGTTCCTTCTCGGTTTATCATGGAATATAAGAACTTCTAGGCCAAGTAGTTGATGTTTTCATGAAACACATGAGTTAGATGGTGTTTGGGAGAGTCAACAGATGTTTGTCATGCATCCACGGTGTTTGAAGACAGAAGAAATCTTGGTTTAAGAGTTGTAAGGCCATTTGTTCCTTCTCGGTTTATCATTGAATATAAGAACTTCTATGACAAATAGTTGATGTTTTCAAGAAACACATGAGTTAGATGGTGTTTGGGAGAGTCAATAGATGTTTGTGAAGCATCCACGGTGTTTGAAGACTGAAGAAATCTTGGTTTAAGAGTTGTAAGCCCATTTGTTCCTTCTCGGTTTATTATTGAATATAAGAACTTCAAGAACAAGTAGTTGATGTTTTCAAGAAACACATGAGTTAGATGGTGTTTGGAAGAGTTAATAGATGTTTGTCAAGCACCCACGGTATTTGAAGACTTAAGAAATCTTGCTTTAAGAGATGTAAGCCCGTTTGTTCCTTCTTTGTTTATCATGGAATATAAGAACTTCTAGGCCAAGTAGTTGATGTTTTCATGAAACACATGAGTTAGATGGTGTTTGGAAGAGTCAATAGATGTTTGTCAAGCACCCACGGTATTTGAAGACTCAAGTTTTCAAGATTGAAGAGTTATAAGCCCGTTTGTTCCTTCTCGGTTTATCATGGAATATAAGAACTTCTAGGCCAAGTAGTTGATGTTTTCATGAAACACATGAGTTAGATGGTGTTTGGGAGAGTCAACAGATGTTTGTCATGCATCCACGGTGTTTGAAGACTGAAGAAATCTTGGTTTAAGAGTTGTAAGCCCATTTGTTCCTTCTCGGTTTATCCTGGAATATAAGAACTTCTAGGCCAAGTAATTGATGTTTTCATGAAACACATGAGTTAGATGGTGTTTGGAAGAGTCAATAGATGTTTGTCAAGCACCCACGGTATTTGAAGACTCAAGTTTTCATGATTTAAGAGTTATAAGCCCGTTTGTTCCTTCTCGGTTTATCATGGAATATAAGAACTTCTAGGCCAAGTAGTTGATGTTTTCATGAAACACATGAGTTAGATGGTGTTTGGGAGAGTCAACAGATGTTTGTCATGCATCCACGGTGTTTGAAGACTGAAGAAATCTTGGTTTAAGAGTTGTAAGCCCATTTGTTCCTTCTCGGTTTATCATGGAATATAAGAACTTCTAGGACAAGTAGTTGATGTTTTCATGAAACACATGAGTTAGATGGTGTTTGGAAGTGTCAATAGATGTTTGTCAAGCACCCCCAGTATTTGAAGAGTCAAGTTTTCATGATTTAAGAGTTATAAGCCCGTTTGTTCCTTCTCGGTTTATCATGGAATATAAGAACTTCTAGGCCAAGTAGTTGATGTTTTCATGAAACACATGAGTTAGATGGTGTTTGGGAGAGTCAACAGATGTTTGTCATGCATCCACGGTGTTTGAAGACAGAAGAAATCTTGGTTTAAGAGTTGTAAGGTCATTTGTTCCTTCTCGATTTATCATTGAATATAAGAACTTCTATGACAAATAGTTGATGTTTTCAAGAAACACATGAGTTAGATGGTGTTTGGGAGAGTCAATAGATGTTTGTGAAGCATCCACGGTGTTTTGAAGACTGAAGAAATCTTGGTTTAAGAGTTGTAAGCCCATTTGTTCCTTCTCGGTTTATCATTGAATATAAGAACTTCAAGGACAAGTAGTTGATGTTTTCAAGAAACACATGAGTTAGATGGTGTTTGGGAGAGTCAATAGATGTTTGTGAAGCACCCACGGTGTTTGAAGACTTAAGAAATCTTGCTTTAAGAGTTGTAAGCCCGTTTGTTTCTTCTCGGTTTATCATGGAATATAAGAACTTGTAGGCCAAGTAGTTGATGTTTTCATGGAACACATGAGTTAGATGGTGTTTGGAAGAATCAATAGATGTTTGTCAAGCACCCACAGTATTTGAAGACTCAAGTTTTCAAGATTGAAGAGTTATAAGCCCGTTTGTTCCTTCTCGGTTTATCATGGAATATAAGAACTTCTAGGCCAAGTAGTTGATGTTTTCATGAAACACATGAGTTAGATGGTGTTTGGGAGAGTCAACAGATGTTTGTCATGCATCCACGGTGTTTGAAGACTGAAGAAATCTTGGTTTAAGAGTTGTAAGCCCATTTGTTCCTTCTCGGTTTATCATGGAATATAAGAACTTCTAGGACAAGTAGTTGATGTTTTCATGAAACACATGAGTTAGATGGTGTTTGGAAGTGTCAATAGATGTTTGTCAAGCACCCCCAGTATTTGAAGAGTCAAGTTTTCATGATTTAAGAGTTATAAGCCCGTTTGTTCCTTCTCGGTTTATCATGGAATATAAGAACTTCTAGGCCAAGTAGTTGATGTTTTCATGAAACACATGAGTTAGATGGTGTTTGGGAGAGTCAACAGATGTTTGTCATGCATCCACGGTGTTTGAAGACAGAAGAAATCTTGGTTTAAGAGTTGTAAGGCCATTTGTTCCTTCTCGGTTTATCATTGAATATAAGAACTTCTATGACAAATAGTTGATGTTTTCAAGAAACACATGAGTTAGATGGTGTTTTGGAGAGTCAATAGATGTTTGTGAAGCATCCACGGTGTTTGAAGACTGAGGAAATCTTGGTTTAAGAGTTGTAAGCCCATTTGTTCCTTCTCGGTTTATCATTGAATATAAGAACTTCAAGAACAAGTAGTTGATGTTTTCAAGAAACACATGACTTAGATGGTGTTTGGGAGAGTCAATAGATGTTTCTCAAGCACCCACGGTGTTTGAAGACTTAAGAAATCTTGCTTTAAGAGATGTAAGCCCGTTTGTTCCTTCTCTGTTTATCATGGAATATAAGAACATCTAGGACAAGTAGTTGATGTTTTCATGAAACACATGAGTTAGATGGTGTTTCGAAGAATCAATAGATGTTTGTCAAGCACCCACGGTATTTGAAGACTCAAGTTTTCAAGATTGAAGAGTTATAAGCCCGTTTGTTCCTTCTCGGTTTATCATGGAATATAAGAACTTCTAGGCCAAGTAGTTGATGTTTTCATGAAACACATGAGTTAGATGGTGTTTGGGAGAGTCAACAGATGTTTGTCATGCATCCACGGTGTTTGAAGACTGAAGAAATCTTGGTTTAAGAGTTGTAAGCCCATTTGTTCCTTCTCGGTTTATCATGGAATATAAGAACTTCTAGGACAAGTAGTTGATGTTTTCATGAAACACATGAGTTAGATGGTGTTTGGAAGTGTCAATAGATGTTTGTCAAGCACCCCCGGTGTTTGAAGAGTCAAGTTTTCATGATTTAAGAGTTATAAGCCCGTTTGTTCCTTCTCGGTTTATCATGGAATATAAGAACTTCTAGGCCAAGTAGTTGATGTTTTCATGAAACACATGAGTTAGATGGTGTTTGGGAGAGTCAACAGATGTTTGTCATGCATCCACGGTGTTTGAAGACAGAAGAAATCTTGGTTTAAGAGTTGTAAGGCCATTTGTTCCTTCTCGGTTTATCATTGAATATAAGAACTTCTATGACAAATAGTTGATGTTTTCAAGAAACACATGAGTTAGATGGTGTTTTGGAGAGTCAATAGATGTTTGTGAAGCATCCACGGTGTTTGAAGACTGAGGAAATCTTGGTTTAAGAGTTGTAAGCCCATTTGTTCCTTCTCGGTTTATCATTGAATATAAGAACTTCAAGAACAAGTAGTTGATGTTTTCAAGAAACACATGAGTTAGATGGTGTTTGAGAGAGTCAATAGATGTTTGTCAAGCACCCACGGTGTTTGAAGACTTAAGAAATCTTGCTTTAAGAGATGTAAGCCCGTTTGTTCCTTCTCGGTTTATCATGGAATATAAGAACTTCTAGGACAAGTAGTTGATGTTTTCATGAAACACATGAGTTAGATGGTGTTTGGGAGAGTCAACAGATGTTTGTCATGCATCCACGGTGTTTGAAGACTGAAGAAATCTTGGTTTAAGAGTTGTAAGCCCATTCGTTCCTTCTCGGTTTATCATGGAATATAAGAACTTCTAGGACAAGTAGTTGATGTTTTCATGAAACACATGAGTTAGATGGTGTTTGGTAGAGTCAATAGATGTTTGTGAAGCTCCCACGGTGTTTGAAGACAGAATAAATCTTGGTTTAAGAGTTGTAAGCCCATTTGTTCCTTCTCGGTTTATCATTGAATATATGAACTTCTAAGGCAAGTAGTTGATGTTTTCATGAAACACATGAGTTAGATGTTGTTTGGGAGAGTCAATACATGTTTGTCAAGCATCCACGGTGCTTGAAGACTGAAGAAATCTTGGTTTAAGAGTTGTAAGCCCATTTGATCCATCTCGGTTTATCTTGGAATATAAGAACTTCTATGCCAAGTAGGTGATGTTTTCATGAAACACATGAGTTAGATGGTGTTTGGAAGTGTCAATAGATGTTTGTCATGCATCCACGGTGTTTGAAGACTGAAGAAATCTTGGTTTAAGAGTTGTAAGCCCATTTGTTCCTTCTCGGTTTATCATGGAATATAAGAACTTCTAGGACAAGTAGTTGATGTTTTCATGAAACATATGAGTTAGATGGTGTTTGGAAGTGTCAATTGAAGTTTGTCAAGCACCCCCAGTATTTGAAGACTCAAGTTTTCATGATTTAAGAGTTATAAGCTCGTTTGTTCCTTCTCGGTTTATCCTGGAATATAAGAACTTCTAGGCCAAGTAATTGATGTTTTCATGAAACACATGAGTTAGATGGTGTTTGGAAGAGTCAATAGATGTTTGTCAAGCACCCACGGTATTTGAAGACTCAAGTTTTCAAGATTTAAGAGTTATAAGCCCGTTTGTTCCGTCTCGGTTTATCATGGAATATAAGAACTTCTAGGCCAAGTAGTTGATGTTTTCATGAAACACATGAGTTAGATGGTGTTTGGGAGAGTCAACAGATGTTTGTCATGCATCCACGGTGTTTGAAGACTGAAGAAATCTTGGTTTAAGAGTTGTAAGCCCATTTGTTCCTTCTCGGTTTATCATGGAATATAAGAACTTCTAGGACAAGTAGTTGATGTTTTCATGAAACACATGAGTTAGATGGTGTTTGGAAGTGTCAATAGATGTTTGTCAAGCACCCCCAGTATTTGAAGAGTCAAGTTTTCATGATTTAAGGGTTATAAGCCCGTTTGTTCCTTCTCGGTTTATCATGGAATATAAGAACTTCTAGGCCAAGTAGTTGATGTTTTCATGAAACACATGAGTTAGATGGTGTTTTGGAGAGTCAATAGATGTTTGTGAAGCATCCACGGTGTTTGAAGACTGAGGAAATCTTGGTTTAAGAGTTGTAAGCCCATTTGTTCCTTCTCGGTTTATCATTGAATATAAGAACTTCAAGGACAAGTAGTTGATGTTTTCAAGAAACACATGAGTTAGATGGTGTTTGGAAGAGTCAATAGATGTTTGTCAAGCACCCACGGTGTTTGAAGACTTAAGAAATCTTGCTTTAAGAGATGTAAGCCCGTTTGTTCCTTCTCGGTTTATCATGGACTATAAGAACTTCTAGGCCAAGTAGTTGATGTTTTCATGAAACACATGAGTTAGATGGTGTTTCGAAGGATCAATAGATGTTTGTCAAGCACCCACGGTATTTGAAGACTCAAGTTTTCAAGATTGAAGAGTTATAAGCCCGTTTGTTCCTTCTCGGTTTATCATGGAATATAAGAACTTCTAGGCCAAGTAGTTGATGTTTTCATGAAACACATGAGTTAGATGGAGTTTGGGAGAGTCAACAGATGTTTGTCATGCATCCACGGTGTTTGAAGACTGAAGAAATCTTGGTTTAAGAGTTGTAAGCCCATTCGTTCCTTCTCGGTTTATCATGGAATATAAGAACTTCTAGGACAAGTAGTTGATGTTTTCATGAAACACATGAGTTAGATGGTGTTTGGTAGAGTCAATAGATGTTTGTGAAGCTCCCACGGTGTTTGAAGACAGAATAAATCTTGGTTTAAGAGTTGTAAGCCCATTTGTTCCTTCTCGGTTTATCATTGAATATATGAACTTCTAAGGCAAGTAGTTGATGTTTTCATGAAACACATGAGTTAGATGTTGTTTGGGAGAGTCAATACATGTTTGTCAAGCATCCACGGTGCTTGAAGACTGAAGAAATCTTGGTTTAAGAGTTGTAAGCCCATTTGATCCATCTCGGTTTATCTTGGAATATAAGAACTTCTATGCCAAGTAGGTGATGTTTTCATGAAACACATGAGTTAGATGGTGTTTGGAAGTGTCAATAGATGTTTGTCATGCATCCACGGTGTTTGAAGACTGAAGAAATCTTGGTTTAAGAGTTGTAAGCCCATTTGTTCCTTCTCGGTTTATCATGGAATATAAGAACTTCTAGGCCAAGTAATTGATGTTTTCATGAAACACATGAGTTAGATGGTGTCTGGAAGAGTCAATAGATGTTTGACAAGCACCCATACTATTTGAAGACTCAAGTTTTCATGATTTAAGAGTTATAAGCTCGTTTGTTCCTTCTCGGTTTATCCTGGAATATAAGAACATCTAGGACAAGTAGTTGATGTTTTCATGAAACACATGAGTTAGATGGTGTTTGGAAGAATCAATAGATGTTTGTCAAGCACCCACGGTATTTGAAGACTCAAGTTTTCAAGATTTAAGAGTTATAAGCCCGTTTGTTCCGTCTCGGTTTATCATGGAATATAAGAACTTCTAGGCCAAGTAGTTGATGTTTTCATGAAACACATGAGTTAGATGGTGTTTGGGAGAGTCAATAGATGTTTGTCATGCATCCACGGTGTTTGAAGACTGAAGAAATCTCGGTTTAAGAGTTGTAAGCCCATTTGTTCCTTCTCGGTTTATCATGGAATATAAGAACTTCTAGGACAAGTAGTTGATGTTTTCATGAAACACATGAGTTAGATGGTGTTTGGAAGTGCCAATAGATGTTTGTCAAGCACCCACGGTATTTGAAGAGTCAAGTTTTCATGATTTAAGGGTTATAAGCCCGTTTGTTCCTTCTCGGTTTATCATGGAATATAAGAACTTCTAGGCCAAGTAGTTGATGTTTTCATGAAACACATGAGTTAGATGGTGTTTTGGAGAGTCAATAGATGTTTGTGAAGCATCCACGGTGTTTGAAGACTGAAGAAATCTTGGTTTAAGAGTTGTAAGCCCATTTGTTCCTTCTCGGTTTATTATTGAATATAAGAACTTCAAGAACAAGTAGTTGATGTTTTCAAGAAACACATGAGTTAGATGGTGTTTGGAAGAGTTAATAGATGTTTGTCAAGCACCCACGGTGTTTGAAGACTTAAGAAATCTCGCTTTAAGAGATGTAAGCCCGTTTGTTCCTTCTCTGTTTATCATGGAATATAAGCACTTCTAGGACAAGTAGTTGATGTTTTCATGAAACACATGAGTTAGATGGTGTTTCGAAGGATCAATAGATGTTTGTCAAGTACCCACGGTATTTGAAGACTCAAGTTTTCAAGATTGAAGAGTTATAAGCCCGTTTGTTCCTTCTCGGTTTATCATGGAATATAAGAACTTCTAGGCCAAGTAGTTGATGTTTTCATGAAACACATGAGTTAGATGGAGTTTGGGAGAGTCAACAGATGTTTGTCATGCATCCACGGTGTTTGAAGACTGAAGAAATCTTGGTTTAAGAGTTGTAAGCCCATTCGTTCCTTCTCGGTTTATCATGGAATATAAGAACTTCTAGGACAAGTAGTTGATGTTTTCATGAAACACATGAGTTAGATGGTGTTTGGTAGAGTCAATAGATGTTTGTGAAGCTCCCACGGTGTTTGAAGACAGAATAAATCTTGGTTTAAGAGTTGTAAGCCCATTTGTTCCTTCTCGGTTTATCATTGAATATATGAACTTCTAAGGCAAGTAGTTGATGTTTTCATGAAACACATGAGTTAGATGTTGTTTGGGAGAGTCAATACATGTTTGTCAAGCATCCACGGTGCTTGAAGACTGAAGAAATCTTGGTTTAAGAGTTGTAAGCCCATTTGATCCATCTCGGTTTATCTTGGAATATAAGAACTTCTATGCCAAGTAGGTGATGTTTTCATGAAACACATGAGTTAGATGGTGTTTGGAAGTGTCAATAGATGTTTGTCATGCATCCACGGTGTTTGAAGACTGAAGAAATCTTGGTTTAAGAGTTGTAAGCCCATTTGTTCCTTCTCGGTTTATCATGGAATATAAGAACTTCTAGGACAAGTAGTTGATGTTTTCATGAAACACATGAGTTAGATGGTGTTTGGAAGTGTCAATTGATGTTTGTCAAGCACCCCCAGTATTTGAAGAGTCAAGTTTTCATGATTTAAGAGTTATAAGCTCGTTTGTTCCTTCTCTGTTTATCATGGAATATAAGAACATCTAGGACAAGTAGTTGATGTTTTCATGAAACACATGAGTTAGATGGTGTTTCGAAGAATCAATAGATGTTTGTCAAGCACCCACAGTATTTGAAGACTCAAGTTTTCAAGATTGAAGAGTTATAAGCTCGTTTGTTCCTTCTCGGTTTATCATGGAATATAAGAACTTCTAGGCCAAGTAGTTGATGTTTTCATGAAACACATGAGTTAGATGGTGTTTGGGAGAGTCAACAGATGTTTGTCATGCATCCACGGTGTTTGAAGACTGAAGAAATCTTGGTTTAAGAGTTGTAAGCCCATTTGTTCCTTCTCGGTTTATCATGGAATATAAGAACTTCTAGGACAAGTAGTTGATGTTTTCATGAAACACATGAGTTAGATGGTGTTTGGTAGAGTCAATAGATGTTTGTGAAGCTCCCACGGTGTTTGAAGACAGAAGAAATCTTGGTTTAAGAGTTGTAAGCCCATTTGTTCCTTCTCGGTTTATCATTGAATATATGAACTTCTAGGGCAAGTAGTTGATGTTTTCATGAAACACATGAGTTAGATGTTGTTTGGGAGAGTCAATACATGTTTGTCAAGCATCCACGGTGCTTGAAGACTGAAGAAATCTTGGTTTAAGAGTTGTAAGCCCATTTGATCCATCTCGGTTTATCTTGGAATATAAGCACTTCTAGGACAAGTAGTTGATGTTTTCATGAAACACATGAGTTAGATGGTGTTTGGAAGTGTCAATTGATGTTTGTCAAGCACCCCCATTATTTGAAGAGTCAAGTTTTCATGATTTAAGAGTTATAAGCTCGTTTGTTCCTTCTCTGTTTATCATGGAATATAAGAACTTCTAGGCCAAGTAGTTGATGTTTTCATGAAACACATGAGTTAGATGGTGTTTGGAAGAGTCAATAGATGTTTGTCAAGCACCCACGGTATTTGAAGACTCAAGTTTTCAAGATTTAAGAGTTATAAGCTCGTTTGTTCCTTCTCGGTTTATCATGGAATATAAGAACTTCTAGGCCAAGTAGTTGATGTTTTCATGAAACACATGAGTTAGATGGTGTTTGGGAGAGTCAACAGATGTTTGTCATGCATCCACGGTGTTTGAAGACTGAAGAAATCACGGTTTAAGAGTTGTAAGCCCATTTGTTCCTTCTCGGTTTATCATGGAATATAAGAACTTCTAGGACAAGTAGTTGATGTTTTCATGAAACACATGAGTTAGATGGTGTTTGGAAGTGTCAATAGATGTTTGTCAAGCACCCCCAGTATTTGAAGAGTCAAGTTTTCATGATTTAAGGGTTATAAGCCCGTTTGTTCCTTCTCGGTTTATCATGGAATATAAGAACTTCTAGGCCAAGTAGTTGATGTTTTCATGAAACACATGAGTTAGATGGTGTTTTGGAGAGTCAATAGATGTTTGTGAAGCATCCACGGTGTTTGAAGACTGAAGAAATCTTGGTTTAAGAGTTGTAAGCCCATTTGTTCCTTCTCGGTTTATCATTGAATATAAGAACTTCAAGAACAAGTAGTTGATGTTTTCAAGAAACACATGACTTAGATGGTGTTTGGGAGAGTCAATAGATGTTTCTCAAGCACCCACGGTGTTTGAAGACTTAAGAAATCTCGCTTTAAGAGATGTAAGCCCGTTTGTTCCTTCTCTGTTTATCATGGAATATAAGCACTTCTAGGACAAGTAGTTGATGTTTTCATGAAACACATGAGTTAGATGGTGTTTCGAAGGATCAATAGATGTTTGTCAAGTACCCACGGTATTTGAAGACTCAAGTTTTCAAGATTGAAGAGTTATAAGCCCGTTTGTTCCTTCTCGGTTTATCATGGAATATAAGAACTTCTAGGCCAAGTAGTTGATGTTTTCATGAAACACATGAGTTAGATGGAGTTTGGGAGAGTCAACAGATGTTTGTCATGCATCCACGGTGTTTGAAGACTGAAGAAATCTTGGTTTAAGAGTTGTAAGCCCATTCGTTCCTTCTCGGTTTATCATGGAATATAAGAACTTCTAGGACAAGTAGTTGATGTTTTCATGAAACACATGAGTTAGATGGTGTTTGGTAGAGTCAATAGATGTTTGTGAAGCTCCCACGGTGTTTGAAGACAGAATAAATCTTGGTTTAAGAGTTGTAAGCCCATTTGTTCCTTCTCGGTTTATCATTGAATATATGAACTTCTAAGGCAAGTAGTTGATGTTTTCATGAAACACATGAGTTAGATGTTGTTTGGGAGAGTCAATACATGTTTGTCAAGCATCCACGGTGCTTGAAGACTGAAGAAATCTTGGTTTAAGAGTTGTAAGCCCATTTGATCCATCTCGGTTTATCTTGGAATATAAGAACTTCTATGCCAAGTAGGTGATGTTTTCATGAAACACATGAGTTAGATGGTGTTTGGAAGTGTCAATAGATGTTTGTCATGCATCCACGGTGTTTGAAGACTGAAGAAATCTTGGTTTAAGAGTTGTAAGCCCATTTGTTCCTTCTCGGTTTATCATGGAATATAAGAACTTCTAGGACAAGTAGTTGATGTTTTCATGAAACACATGAGTTAGATGGTGTTTGGAAGTGTCAATTGATGTTTGTCAAGCACCCCCAGTATTTGAAGAGTCAAGTTTTCATGATTTAAGAGTTATAAGCTCGTTTGTTCCTTCTCTGTTTATCATGGAATATAAGAACATCTAGGACAAGTAGTTGATGTTTTCATGAAACACATGAGTTAGATGGTGTTTCGAAGAATCAATAGATGTTTGTCAAGCACCCACAGTATTTGAAGACTCAAGTTTTCAAGATTGAAGAGTTATAAGCTCGTTTGTTCCTTCTCGGTTTATCATGGAATATAAGAACTTCTAGGCCAAGTAGTTGATGTTTTCATGAAACACATGAGTTAGATGGTGTTTGGGAGAGTCAACAGATGT